>SJYA01000245.1:82304-134495 GCA_006410615.1 Neotragus moschatus
TTTTTTTTTTTTTTTTTCGTAGCATGTTGTTTAGTCTTTATCTAATTGTTTTGTTCCTTTTTTTCCTGGTAGTTGAAAAGATTCTTGAAAATCTCTGTCATATAGAATGATGATTATCAGCCTTTCCAGTATTCATCCTTCCCTTTATTTTCAGCTGAGAAAAAAATTTGGATTATCCACCTTGCCTTGCATTAAGGCATCAACATACGATTATTTTATTAAATAAGAGTTTACCTTCATCCTCTTTCCATCAACATGATGGCTAGGGCTTGATCAGCCATCTTGGAATATGAGATAGAAATCTAGTGTTGAAGATGAAAGGAAAATCAGTTTGAATCCTTCATCCTTGATGATCATGGAGATCATGTTCTAGTTATAGTTTGCTTGGGTTTGCAGGAAACAAAAAATAACTACTACCTAGTTTAAGCCATAGTTATTTGAAGTTTTTGTTCCCTTACAGCTGAATTTAATCCTAAACCATTTAGGATCCATTGACACCAAAAAGAGTAAAAACTATGCAACAATTCCTTAAATTAATCTAATTTGTAAACTTGTTGAGGTAGGAACTATCTCTTATTGTACCATACTATACAACATTATATCTGGCACCTCGTTGAAATTCAATATGTATTTTGACCTTGAAAAACGAAAGGAAAATATCTGAGCCCCACATATTGTTTGCAGCTACATGTTTTGGCTCAAATCTTTTTGTTTAATTTGTTTCCAAACCAAGTGAAAGTCTCTCAGGCTATAAAACCCAGGAAGTGGGCTTTTGTCATCAAATTATTGACTATGTCCCAAGGTAATGATTTTAACCTGAGAATGTGATCTGGTTCTAAAATTATTTCAGGGTTGATTTACACTGTATCCAATTATACAGCTTTTTAAATGGAATTTCCTCTTTATAATAGGAAAGATGCTCCCTTTACTGAGTCTCTGTGAAACAACTGAGCAGATGACAAGCAGTATGTCCCAAGGTAGGGCTTTGACTTGGAAATGGCCACACATTGGTGAGTGACTCCTTTCTTTATACTGGCCAAATCACACAGCCTAGAAATTCAAAAGAGCTTAAGTAAGGACATTGAAAGCTGATATTTCATGACAATCACATCAAAGACCATCTCAAGGTTTCTTTCAAGTTTTGGTACTCATCCACAACTTATTCTCAATCTATTTCCCACTAACCCACTAAATACCAACTCCAGGTTACATGTGAGGTTTAAAATCTCCACAGTTTTCTACTGTAGAATCCACACATGTCATTAAGATAAAACAACCTCAGTTTGAACCAAGAGTCTCTGGCTAGGTTTATCTTCTGGGGAAAAATCTGAAATTTGAGTAAAGTAATCATTTCAGTAAAAGCTTTGGAAATGAGTACTTTTCCTTTTATGGCAAATTGTTCCAGTCACTTCTGTGTTCTCTGGCAAGTCTAAATGACAGTTTAACCACTTTTGTACTTTGTTCAAATCTTGGATAAGAAAAGTTATTCAAGGACATAGATCTAATGCTTGAAGTTCCAGCGCTTTCCTCAGAATGAATTACAATCCCTGCAAGATGCAGGAAGAAAGTTACAAACCCTGATGTCTCAACTTCCTCCCAAGCCACTCTGATCACCACAAAAAGTCTCTTGAGGTTAGCAAGCTGTGTCAGCAAAGTTACACAAGTTTCTGCCTGTTCTAATTCTGCCTGAGGATTTATTTGATCAGGGCACCTGTCCCAGACCCTCAACAGTTGTCTCATGTTTGGCTGTGGTTCAACCTGTGCTGACACAGACTTCAGTATATGTCAGCCATGGCAATGTCGACTTCTTGGAACCTCACATGGTGCTTCTGACCAGGCTAGAGAAACTGCTAAAGGAAGCCTTGCACATCAGTAATAATTTTAAAGAGAGGGAGAGAGAATTGCTCAGAACTTCTCAAGCAGTCCACACCCCTGGAGAAGCAGCATGGAGCCAGGCTGACTGGGTTTGAATCCCAGCTCTATCATTATTCATTGTGTGATCCACGATAAGTTACTTGCTCTTCCATATCTTCCTTTCCTTATCTATAAAGTGAAGATTATAGGGTCTAATTCTTAGGCCTATTATGAAAGCCAAAGGAGTGAAAGTTTGTAAAACTGTTGCAACAATGCCTGACGTGTGGTAAGAATTACATAAATGTTTAAAATGCAAGGTGCTCAGTAAAGTCCTACTCTTTGCAACCCCATGGACTGTAGCCTTCCAGGCTCCTCTGTCCATGGAATTTTCCAGGCCAGAAATACTGGAGTGGGTAGCTGTTCCCTTCTTCAAAGGATCTTCCCAACCCAGGGATCAAACCCAGGTCCCCCACATTGCAGGTGGATTCTTTTTTATTGTCTAAGCCACCAAGGAAGCCCACATAAATGTTTAGGATTAACATATACATACTACTATATATGGGATTCCCTTGTAGCTCAGCTTGTAAAAAATCTGCCTGTAAATGCAAGAGACCCCAATTTGATTTCTGGGTTGGGAAGGTCCCCTGGAGAAAGGATAGGCCAACCACTCCAGTATTCTTGGGGTTTCTTGATGACTCAGATGGCAAAGAATTGTCCTGCAATGTGGGAGACGTGGGTTCAATCCCTGGGATAGGAAGATCTCTTGCAGGAGGCCGTGGCAACCCACTCCAGCATTCTTGCCTGGAGAATCTCCATGGATAGAGAAATCTGACAGGCTATAGTCCATGGGATATCTACGTACAGCACAGCACTACGATATATAAAATAGATGACCACTGAGGACTTACAGGCAGCTGTACTCAATATTTTGCAATGACCTACAAGGGAAAAAATCTGGAAAATGTATATATATATAGACCACTGGAGAAGGAAATGGCAACCCACTCCAGTATCTTGCTTAGAGAACCCCATGGAGAGTATATGAAAAGGCAAAAAGATATGCATGGCAAATAGAAAGGGGAAAAAATGGAGGCAGTGAAGGCAAAAGGATAAGAGGGCAACAGAGGATGAGATGATTAGATAGCATCACCAACTCAATGGACATGCATGCACGCATGCTCAGTTGCTTCAGTCATGTCCAACTCTTTGAGACCCCATGGACTATAGCCCACCGAATCCTCTGTCCATGGAATTTTCCAGGCAAGAATACTATACTGGGCTGCCATTTTCCTCCTCCAGGGGGTATTTCTGACCCAGGCATTGAACTGCATGTCCTGTGTCTCCTGCACTGGCAGGTGGGCTCTTCATTGCTGAGCCAACAGGGAAGCCCCTCAATGGACTTGAATTTGAGCAAACTCTGGGAGATAGTGGAGGACAGAGGAGTCTGGCATGTGGTAATCCAAAGAGTCAGACATGATTTAGTGACTGAACAACAACAACACAGGAGAACTGTAAAGTGTTATGAGGGCCCACAAGAAGAAAGATTATTGTTAGTGTCTCTCCAGGTTTAGTTATATTTCACATACTGTCTCATCTTAAAGTGTTGCTCATTCTCTACTAACTCAAATTGTTTAAGGCATGTGATCAGTCTGGGAAGTACTCTTTAGTACAAACTAGTACAATTTAAATTATGAGATATTTTCCAATTCTAATTCCAGAGCTTTCAAGTATAGAATTTATCGAGTAGAAGTCCTTTCCTTACCAGTAAAAGAGAATATTTTTCACCTGGCCTAAGCCACATAGGGAATCTAAATCATGCTGTCTCTGGCTTCTGCCAGCTTGCACAAGAGCCCTAACCTATGACAAACTCCCTGTCAGGGGTGTCCCCAGGGAGGGTCTCACATGTGCTGGACCCTCCGGGCTATTCACTCCTGTCCAAGCAGCACCCAGTGGTTGTTCAGTCACTCGGTCATGTCTGACTCTTTGTGACCCCATGGACTGTAGCATGGCAGGCTTTCCTGTCCTTCACCATCTCCTGGAGCTTGCTTAAACTCATGTCCATTGAGTCGATGATGTCATCCAAGCATCTTAGCCTCTGGCATCCCCTTCTCCTCCTGCCTTCATTCTTTCCAAGCATCAAGGTCTTTTCCAATGAGTTATCTCTTCACATCAGGTGGTCAAAGTATTGGAGGTTCAGCCTCAGTCCTTCCAATGATGTTGTGGTTAATCGGCTCTGCATTGTTCTTTTGATCATCTGCTATGCTTCTCAGGATACAGCCATCCTCCATCCTCACCTGGGACCAGCATCTTTAGGACACAAATTTCACTGTGATGCAAATGACAGTTTCACCAAACTTTCAGGCTGCCTTGTGTTGCTTCCACAGGGAGGACCCCCTCTCTGAAAGCCCCTCAGATTCAACAGTCCTACACAGGTGTACTCTTGGGTTTCTTAGATGTCAAAATGTGTGCACAATGGGAGAAAAATCAGTGCTCCCATTCATGTTAAAAACTACTAGAATGTTCTCAAAAAGCAATGTGTCATGGGTCCAAAATTATTACAAAGTTCTTTTGGGTGTTAGTTGCATGTTGCTCTTCCTCCCAAGGGCACAAACATGCCATCAGTGGTTTAAGGCCAATCACCACCCTGCACTGGCTGGGTGTACGCTTCTGACGCTAGCAGGCTCTGCTGGCCTTGGTGGGCTTCTTGCTTCAGAATGAGAAGTCCTTGGGGAGGCCCTTCCCTCTGCCCACAGACCTCTGTCAGGACATTCACTGGTTCCCCCACAAGCCTAGATGTTTCTTAAACTTGGCAGTAAATGCAGGTTAAGTGCTTTCCCAGGCAGCTCTTCAATCCTCAAGAAACAGGCTTGAAATAATATTGTTCAAGCTTTGAGAAAAAAAACCACTTAATGCAAGTTAAATCTTCAGGTAAACTTCTAGAGAGGCAGCTAGCCAAAATTAGAAGGAAAGAAAAATGTAAAGAGAGCATGGCAGGTTGCTAGTTAGTCCTCCAATATCCATTCTGCCCTCCTTCTGAATTACAAGAATTTAGCTGGGCATGGGTTTGCCCAGCCAGGACATTATCCAGGCTCCCTTGAATTGAGAAGTCACTATATAGCTGAGTTCTCACCCACTGGACATGAGTGAAAGTGCTATGGGCAACACTTGTGCCATTGCTGAAAATAAAAGGTATACTTCTCTCCCCTCCCCAACACTGAGGGTAACCAAGCTTCAACCAAGGAGAAATGAAGCAAAGAGGTGGGAAGGAAGGGACGGATGGAGGAAAGAGGAAGAAAGAGAGGGGGAGAGGGAGGGAGGGGAGAAGAGAGGAACGAAGAGAGAAAAACAGAGCTGCTTCTTAAGCTCTAACATTTGTAGACTGAGATGAACACCTATCATAATTGCTTAAGAGACAATGTTAATAACACTGTATTATATACTCGAAAGCTGCCAAGAGACTAGATCTTAAATGTTCTCACCACATGCACACAGAAACACACACACAAGTGATCCCATGAGGCTATAGAGCATTAACCATACTGTGGTAATAATTTCACAATATATATGTGTCTCATATATACATTGTATACCTTAAATTTTCACAATATTATGTGTCATTTAAATCTCAATAAAACTGGAGGGGAGTAAAGAGACAATGTTGGAGGTACACAAGCTGGGCCAACAATATAAGTGTAGGAATGTCTCTTGAGAGAAGAAAACCTCTTTCCCTGTGAACCAAATAGTTATGCTGCTGCTGCTGCTGCTAACTCGCTTCAGTCGTGTCCGATTCTGTGGGACCCCAGAGACGGCAGCCCACCTATCAGTTCTCAAACTTCAGTGCGACTGTGACTCACCTGGGAATTTGTTTCTATAGATTCAGAGCTTCTCTCCCCAGAGACTCTGATTTCAGTCAGTCTTTGGTGGAGGGTCACTGCCACAGCTGCACCATCAAACACCCAAATATACTGGCAGTGGCTGGACTAATCCACAGTGAAGCAGAAGCAAAGAGTTGAGGAGCTCTGGACTACAACAGAAATCTACAAGAAGCCTCAGGAAACAATAGTGTCATTTATTATCCTCCAGCCAAACTTTACTTCTAAGGCTTTTCCGAGAAAATCACATTTCCTATTTCTCTCAGAAAGCATTTTCTACAGGGCATGGATTATCACTTCAATTTTTTTATTATTATTTGCCTGTTTATACTTCTTATGATAACTACTACAAAGAAACCTCACTGAACCATCTCTCCAAATTATTCTATATTCCTAATTATAGAAGTCTCAATGACTGTATCATTTATGGAAAATAAAACTGTGTGGTCTTAAAAACCTTTTGATATTAGTCCATATTAGAATAGGAGACTCGACAAATCATCAACTCCCTATCTAACTACTTATTTTCGTATGACTTGCTTATAACTCATTAATAAGATATGTTGCCAATTCAGCACTTGTCTCAATTTTTAAAGTTCATGGTAGAATAAATTTAAGCCTTTACTCACCCAAGGCAGAGTCCTGATAATTACCCAGACCAGACTTTCTCAAAGTGTGGTACCTAGACCAGCAGAATCAGCTAGAAAGGTGTTAGAAATGCAAATTAACCACCAGCCCAAACTGCTAGGGGTATTTCAGGCAGTTCTGTTGCTCACTAGAGTTTGACAACCACCACCCTAGATTTCTCTCTCTTTTCTGCCTTTTCTGAACAATAAGCATAGCCTATCACTTTCCTCCCTATTTTTCCAGTCAGTTCCATTCTTTCCCATATCTTTATCCAATCCCTGTTCATATTTCACCCATGCTATGGAAGAAACCTTTGTATGGCTTCCCTGCTGTCAAGCTTGCTCCTTCTGCATCCAGCCTTCACAAAGAGTCAAGAGCTAGTTTTCTAAATACTAATTTGCATATGAATTTTCCTAACTAAAATTCTTCAAATGCCTGCAGGATAAAATTCAAATGCCTTAACTTACTGCCATAAAAGCCCTGTATCATCCAGCCCTTGAAAGGCTGTGTACCCCAAAAAGCAACACTCCTTCACCCATTCTAATGTCTCTTGTCCATTACATATACGATTTCCTATGCTTGAAATGAATTACTTAAACCAGAGAGTTGGATATATAAAATAATATTATTAGTGTTAGTCACTCAGTTGTGTCCAGCTCTTTGCGACCAATAGACTGTAGCTTGCCAGGCTCCTCTGTCTGTGGGATACTTCAGGCAAGTCTACTGAAGTACGTAGCCATTCCCTTGTCCAGAGGATCTTCCCGACTCAAGGAATGAACCAGAGTCTCCCCTTTTCAGGCAGATTCTTTACCATCTGAGCCACCTATTCTCATCTATTCACTAAAGCAGCTTCTTCTTAATCTCCTTTACTCCAACTACTGCCCTTATACAATGCACAACAAAAGCAAAATCCTATTTATTCATACAGACTCAGTAAAATCTCCCTTCCTCTGAGTAGTCTCCCATGATCACTCATAGCAGACTCGGTGGCTCTGTCCTTTGTGTATCTGGGCACTCTGTACAAGAACTACTCTAAGGCCTCTCACTGATGATTCTCATGTATAAATACGATATTCTTTCTATTAAGAACAGGGATTGTGTTTTGTTCCATTCTGGAGTCCCAATATCGCCAGAATCTAGCACAGTATGTGGCCCAAAGATACCAAATAATGCTACTGACTGGTAAAACCAATGAATGAATGAAGGAGTAAATGAATATCAAATAATACGTGGTAAGGAAAATAGCTTGGGCTTTGAAATCATTTGCAAACTGGAGTTCTACTTTGTGCTATATTACTTTCTAAAAGGCTGCAAACAAATGGCCAGCAAGAAAATATTTTCCAAGGATGTGTCTTATTCGATCAGCATGGTATTAAAAAAAAAAAAAAAAAAAACTAAATGACTTTAGTTGAGACATGTACCACCTCTCCAATTTTTTCTTGCTTCACATCCATTTTTTCTTGCTTCCAATAGACTCACACATTCATATTACCGACTAAGCTCATGAAAACATGTGAATCAGCTACTAGCCTATCTGCTTTTCTGGACCCTGGTTCTTGGCTCCTGTCACTCAGTCATATTTCTTGCACTCAATCCCAGTTGCTGCCAAGTCCTCCACTTCACCTCCCACTGGCATCCCTAGATATGTACATTCTGGAACTCTCAGTATCTCTCTTTGGCAGTCACCTTGGACTTCTCTGGCTGAGTTTTAAATCCTCTTTCTCTAAGTTGACACCTTCTCAAGATCCAGAGTCAGAGATCTCGTATCTTCTGAGGCACGTAGGGTAATCTTTAGGGCACAAACACAAGCTCCAACACATTCAAACTGTGTAATCTTGGAAGGGTCTCTATTTCTAAGCTTTGCTTTCCTTATGTGTAAATGGAAAATCATAGCCTACTTGTAGATTTGCTGGAAGAATTAAATAATGAGAAAGAAGAAGCTGAAGTTTGGGCAAACTAGAAGGAACTTATTCTCTCTTCTGCATGTTGATTAAAGCAACACAAACCCAATAGCATAACTAAAGAAGTATTTATTAGTGAATTGCTGCAATCATTAGTCCCATTTTACATAAAAGGAAATTGAAGCTCTGAAAAGTTAACATGTTTGCCCATCGCAATGTGTTGTACATCAGTAAGGAAATGCTTTGGGATACGAGCAATGAAAGTACTTTTTTTTTTTTTAAACCACACAGCAAGGAATCAGAAAGCAGATAATCCCAGGACTGGGCCAATGATTCAACCAGATGGGAATGCCAGTTGGGGTCCTGGCATCTTCTTGTTCTCTGATTCCTGGTCAGATGACAAATACAATGGCTTCACCCACTTACAGATGCAATACAGGAAGAAGTTGAGGTGGTGGGAAAAAAGGAAATGACTTCTTCCTCATGTTGTTCTGTGTTTTTAAGGAAAAAGTTTTCCTAGAAGTGCCCTGGAAGCTTCCCTGCACAGCTTCATGGACAGAACTTACTAGGAAGGGAGGATGAGGAAGCAGGAATCTTACTTTCTCAGTTTCTCTGTGGGAAGATGGGGAGAGAAAAGGAAGCTGGGAAAGCCAGTTGGGTGAGCTAAACATGTGTCAGCCACAGGTGGATTATAAGAACTGGAATTCCATGCAAGACTGTCTAGCTTCAAAGGCTACATTCCTTTCATTAATCTATATATCTTTTACATGAGTGTAAACTATTACATAGAAATTTAATATATTGGTTAAAAAATCCGTACTTTTTCTATTTCCATTAAGAACTCTTTCAAAAAAAAAAAAGTCTGATTTCTCTCTCTGGTGACCTATGATACAAATTTCATGTTATAAATAAGCCATTGTACCTTTATGGAACAGAGATACTAACTCTCTTGAAAACATGTTTTCCCTTTGATATAAAAAATATGAGTGATGCTATAAAGCAGGAGTCATCAAATTGGCAACAGACTTCAGATGTATTTAAATTGGAGGAGGATGGATTATATGCTTTTTAAAGATCCATTTTATATTTTTGATCATAAATTCATGTAACCTAGGTAACATGTTTCCACTACATCTTTCAACCAAATATGTCTTCAACATTTTCAAATTTCAAGCCAGAATCTTATTCCAAAGGATTTTTGTGTTTGTTTGAAGACTACAGTTGAATTTTAATTTATTTTAGCAATCCACTGATACTTATCAAAATGTGAATACATAGAAGACTAGAACATTTCAATCACATTTTTAAAGACAAACATTTACTTATTAAATCTATTTCACTGTTGAAATGCAATTCAAATTAAAGTCTTATTTCAAAGTTAAAATTGCCACTCAGTTTTATAGGAAATATTGTATTTGGAATGTCTATCTAAAATTAGCAAAGAGATTGGTTTAACGACTTTATTGCATAAGAGAACATCATCTTTTTTTAGTCTAAAAAAATCATCATGATTAACTATGCTAGTTGTTAATGATGGAGTAGTTTCTCTGGTTTAGTATTTCCCATTTTGATTTATGGAATCACGTTTTCTTGGTTATGAGTTTATAAGGAAGGGGTGAATTATAAATAGTGTGCTCAGATTTGTCATCTAAAAACAAGACATTTATAAGATAACACTAAAGCAATTTTATCTTCAGGGGTGCTGAAAACTCTATCATTAAAAGAAATTAAAACCTTCAAGTATCTGATAGAAACAGTTTAAACTGGAGATGGTTACAAAATACTAACTGAATGCTCAGTACAATTAACTTATTGATCTCAGAACTGCCTAATGAGTGGTACTAGTATAAGACTGAATTCATATTAAAACTGTATTCAGTTATTTGCAACACAAAAACAACTAAAAGTATTTTCACTATATGAGTGCATCGTTTTACACAACAAAAAGTTGAGAAAAGGTAGTTGCGGCTGGAACGGCACATAAGTGATGTCATTTGGCCCAGATTCCCAAATCTTAATGCGCAAGTAATCAGTCTTAGACTTGGATTACCGTGATATTGAATGGTTTGCCTTGGAAACAAACAGAGATCATTCTGTAGTTTTTGAGATTGCATCCAAGTACTGCATTTTGGATTCTTTTGTTGACTATGATGGCTACTCCATTTCTTCTAGGGGATTCCTGCCCACAGTAGTAGATATAATGGTCATCTGAGTTAAATTCACCCATTCCAGTCCATCTTAGCTCGCTGATTCTTAGAATGTCAATGTTCACTCTTGTCATCTCCTGTTTGACCACTTCCAATTTGCCTTGATTCATGAACCTAACATTCTAGGTTCCTATGCAATATTGCTCTTTACAGCATCGAACATTGCTTCTATCACAACTGGGTGTTGTTTTTGCTTTGGCTCCATCCCTTCATTTTTTCTGGAGTTACTTCTCAACTGATCTCCAGCAGCATATTGGGCACCTATCAACCTGGGGAGTTCCTCTTTCAGTATCCTACCATTTTGCCTTTTCATACTGTCCATGGGGTTCTCAAGGCAAGAATAATGAAGTGGTTTGCCATTCCCTTCTCCAGTGGACCACATTCTGTCAGACCTCTCCACCATGACCCGTGAGTCTTGGGTGGCCCCACAGGGCATGGCTTAGTTTCACTGAGTTAGANACACACTGAAACCATACTCACAGAAAACTAGTCAATCTAATCACACTAGCACCACACCCTTGTCTAACTGAGTGAAACTAAACCATGTCCGCAGGGCAACCCCAGATGGGCGTGTCATGGTGGAAAGGTCTGACAGAATTTGGTCTGCTGGAGAAGGGAATAACAAACCACTTCAGTATTCTTGCCTTGAGAATTCCTGTTGGTAGCTACTAGTTTATTCTCTGTATTTGAGAGTCTGCTTCTTTTATTTTAATTCACTAGTTTTCTTTCTTTTGGATTCCACATATAAGTGATATATGATACTTGTCTTTCTCTGTCTTATTTCACTTAGTATAATGCCCTCCTAGTCCATCCATGTTGTTGAAAATGGCACTTTTTCACTTTTTATGGCCGAGTAATATTCCATTGTGTATATATGTATATTATACACACACATACACTCATGCATACACACATACCACATTTTCTTTGTCCATCCATTTGCTGTTGAACACTTAGGTTGCTTCCATGTTTGGCAATTTTAAATAACGCTACTATGAACATTGAGGTCCATGTATCTTTTCAAATTAGGCTTTTTGTTTGCTTGTTTGATTTTTCCTGATCTATGCTCAGGAGTGGAATTGCTATGCCATATGGTAGCTCTAATTTTAGTTTTTGGAGAAACCTCTATACTGTTTTCCACAGTGACTGCACCAGTTTACATTCCCACCAGTGTACAAGGGTTCCTTTTTCTCCACAACTTCACCAACATTTGTTATTTGTGTTCTTGATGATAGCCATTCTGACAAGTGTAAGGTGATATCTCACTGTGCTTTTGATTTGCATTTCCCTGACGATTAGTCATGTTGAGCAACTTTTCATGTGCCTGTTAAACATCTGCATTTACTTTTCAGAAAAAAATGTCTATTAAATTCTCCTGCCTATTTTTAATATGATTGTTTGGGTTTTTTGATGGTGAGTTATGAGTTGTTTATATATATATATGTTGGATATTAATCTTTTATTCATAGTATCATTTGCAAATATTTTCTCCCATTCAGCAATCTGTCTTTTCATTTTGCGAGTGGTTTCTTTTGCTGTTGGAAATCTTTTAAGGTTAATTAGGTTCCATTTGCTAATTTTGCCTTCATTTTCTATGCTTTGGAGATAAATTAAAAAAATATTGCTGTGATTTATGTCAAAGAATGTTCTGATTATAGTTTCCTCTTGGAATATATTATAAATTCCTCAAAGAATTTTATGGTATCTGGTCTTACATTTAGGTTTTTAATCCATTTTAGTTTTATAAATAGTGTTAGTACATTTACCTTTCTGGATTAAACACTAGTTAATGGGTTCTTTAAGCCTCCTTTTTCTATGGAAAGTTCATAAATCCTTAAGCTTCATACTGTATTAATTAATTAGACTGGCACTATCCCACTATTTAGCATTCCTTGCTACTGGTGACCATTTTCACAAATTTGACCCACATAAATATTTCAGAATAAGGTGGGGTTTTTTTTCTTTTTCTTTTTTTGGCTGAAACTGTGTTTTCCCTTCTCCTGCTAAATACAGGGGAAGAAAAGTATCAAAAGAAAGATGAAGGTAACTATTTTTTTTTCACTCCATTGATACATTTTTAATATTAAACAAGGACTTCTTTAAAGAAGAAAAAGCTAATGATTGTGTCATGATGTATTCATGCTTGTCCTTGCCCTTCTGCCCCTTTAAAGAGTGCAACATATTTTCCTGATGAGTTAAAATTCAATGATGACTTCACATGACTAGAAAACAGGTCATGAAAGCAAGATCCCAGTCAAGATTCTGAAATTCATTATGGGAAATGCAAAAAGCATCCCACTCAGAAGTACAGTACCAAACATAGATGGCATTGTCCCTAAATTAAACTTCTCTCGTGATACTTTCTATGAATTTATAATTATGCAAACTTGCAAGCATATATTTACTCACACATTTCTGGAATGTTAAAAAAAAAACAAGATTTTTTTTCTGAACCCATTCGTGATAGGAATGATCTCTATTGACAAACAGTCTCCTTTGCATTAATATGACTGGGTCACTTGATATAAAACCATATTTTAAAAGATAAATAAATGATGGTCTTATAAAAGTTAAAATATGATTCAATTATTCCCTTAGTTAAAACCATTTTCTATATTAGCATTGCTTTTGGCCTAAGTTCCAAAAATTTTAAACTAACTAATAAGGCTCTTTCTATCTCCCCCATTCTTTACATGCCATTTTCCCTTTGCTTTCTATATTTCAGCTATGCTGATCCTCTTTCCTACCTCAGATGTCAATGTTTCCTCCAGCCTCAGGACTTGAGCCTGACTGTCACTACCATGGATTAGTCCACAATCTCAGTTAATTTATCCTAAATATATCCTTAGTTTAGGAAAGAATTTCCTGTCCTGGAAGACTAGGGAAAGTACCTCTACTGTCTATTGTCTGAGTCCTTCCCTTCACAGTGCCTGACAGTATGAAATTGTGTCTTTTGTGTCATCATTTGACTTGAGACTCTCAGCCATGTTCAGTTCAGTTCAGTCGCTCAGTCGGGTCCGACTCTTTGCGACCCCATGAACCGCAGCACGCCAGGCCTCCCTCTCCATCACCAACTCCCAGAGTTCACCCAAACCCATATCCATTGAGTCGGTGATGCCATCCNTGTGGTTCACGGGGTCGCATAGTCAGACATGACTGAGCGACTGAACTGAATTAGTCTTATTCCAGGTGGAATGAAGAAGGTAGGTATAAAGTCTGATCAGTGGTTCTAAGAACATCACCATAAAATTTTATAACATAATTTGAAGATTATCAATTATAGTCCTCTAATTTTTGAAGAGTGAAAAAATTTCAACTGCTTTGTGAGATGAATTGTTTTTGATAGATGGCCCAGCTACTTACATTTAGAATAACTGATTTCAATCTTTGGGCTAATGTCATTTTTATTGCACCCTCCCCGCTCCTCTCACTCTCTGACTATTGAGTGGAATTCCTCTAGAATGCCAATAATGATGACATTGGGGACCACTCTATATTCTGAAGGAGAAAGGTGAGGAGAGGGTTGTATCACCAACTCATAAGAACCCTTACACTAAGGATACCAGACGAGGGGAGCATCCTTCTCTGTAACCCCATCATTCTTTATCATCCATAGAATCAGCTCATGGCTCCTTGGCATCAAAAGGCCAGAGCATGAAGAAATCTTAAAGAGAGCAGAGGTCCAGTGGTCACAATTATGAAGATCATGGTGGTGAAGGTGATGGAGTCTGTATGGTAAAGCAAGTGGGAGGTGAGGGATCATTGTGGAGGAAAGAGGATCCAATTCATTTTAAAAGACATAGGTTCTTGGTGTCTATTTTTCTCAGTTTTGAACACCACATCAAAGCACAGAGATGAATGCAAAGATCTTACTGGACATGCTATTACTATGGAAACTCAGAAGCGAGCTCATAATTATCACTGAAATTACACAGCTGGCCTAATACTTTAACCACTACCAGGCAGACTAAGTAGTTCTGGTTTGCCTGAGATGAGAACTGAATTCTTACCAAAATAACTCGGTCATGCCACCCAATAGGATGACTATTAGTCAGAATTCTACTTAAGGAAGCTGAAACCCACCAGCTATGTGTATGGCAGATGGCCTCAGCATGCCTTCATGCTTGGTCAGATGTTATTAATCTATGACCAAAGGAGCAGGTGGTAACCAGAGACTGCATGACTTCCTCCACAAGTCACCCGAGCCACAGAAAAGTATGAATTGTCTCAAAGTGTTAGGCTCTCTATACTGGTTATTTTTAATCACTGTACTTTTTAAGCAAATGGAAATAAGGAACAGACATTTTGTCACCATTCTCCTGATGTCTGTGAAAGACTCCATAGAATATTTAAGTGAGTAATTACTCACTCAAAGATTCACAGGACATAGTAATTCTAAAACCGGACATTGTTGTTGTTGCTGTTCAGTCACCAAGTTGTGTCTGACTCTTTGTGAGCCCAAGGACTGTAGCATGCCAGGCTTCCTTGTCCTTCACTCTCTCCCAGAGTTTGCTCAGATTCATGTCCATTGAGTCAGTGATGCTATCTGACCATCTCATCCTCTGCAACTCTAGGATCTTAACTCCACATTGAAAGAAAAAACTTCATTAAACCTGAGCATTTCATTGCCATGAAATACATTTGATTATATTTTATAGGATGAATAGGAGTTTCCCCAGTATAAAATATTCAGCCAAATATCTTATAGATTAACATGCATTAGGAATATAAGTTATTCTAAACCAAAGACTATCTCCTTCATGGCTCTCTTCTGTGTAGCCATAGGATATCTCCCTAGAAACTGATATATCAATATTTCTGCTAGTCTTCTTGGAAGAAGTGTCCTAACAGGCACTATCAGTTCCCAATCATATATTTCTGTAAAGCAGTTAAAATATCAACATCGCAAATTAAAACCTTAAATTTATTACCTACAGTTATTAAAATGCCATGATCAGATGCTGCTCAGCACCATCCCAATAGCTTTCCTTTCATATTATTATTTGTATTACTGAAAGCCATTTAAAAGAAATCTNCTAACAGGCACTATCAGTTCCCAATCATATATTTCTGTAAAGCAGTTAAAATATCAACATCGCAAATTAAAACCTTAAATTTATTACCTACAGTTATTAAAATGCCATGATCAGATGCTGCTCAGCACCATCCCAATAGCTTTCCTTTCATATTATTATTTGTATTACTGAAAGCCATTTAAAAGAAATCTCATTTCAATTTATCTTTGTGTCTAGATTGTTGGTCTAGCTTAAAAAGAAAAAGAAGCAAAAAAAAAAATCCTTCAATCCCTTTACAAATGAAAATTGCCTTCTTGTGTTCTGAACTAATTTAATCTAAATTGTTAACTCTGCAGACGGTGCCTTTAGAAGAGAGAAATCTCATCCCAGGGGCTAGTGGGATAACAGGTTTATCTTACTTATGCATCTGGTGCCCTAATTCATGAGACTCTGCAACTCTGGACTTTCCACTCATAGCTCACAGTCAGCAGCAGCTCCCTTGTATTCAATAAATTCTGCACTGGCAAAGCAATAAGATAATAAGCTCAACACAGGGGAGTGTCCAAAATAAATACAGAGCTATGACACAAACCTTTAGGAATTGGAAAGGAGACAAAACTTTAGGAACTGGAAAGGAGCAGCTGTTTGAGATCAGGGGAAACCGCCTGGAGTTGAAGTTTGGGAGGTAGGAGGAAGGGGCTTTGGAGAGAAGACACCTTTATTTCACCCAGCTTGCAAAGGGAAAATACAGCCTTCCAAAGAAAACAGCTCTGAATTTTAAATGTAAAGTCTTTTAACTATGTGCATGATGACCGAAATCTGTTTATTTGTGTTTTAGTCACACCGTTGCAAAAACAAACACATGGTTGTTAAACTTTTTCATATTTGGAGCAAAATGCTGAAGGTTTTTTTCAATGATCTCTTTCTCCATTATGTAACAGTGGGAAACACCCACATCAATGCCCAGGCTCACTTCTTTTCCTCTCCCCATGTAGAGCAGCATTATATTTGGGATTCAGAAACCAGGCCCTGACAGGCATTTTAAACAGTGTCAACATATCTTTGGTCTGCAGGGAATTATTTCTTTGTCACTCTTCCTCTTTAAGCTTAGCATGACACAGGCAACTCAGAAACCACATCTAACCTGATGGTGGTAAAAGATTTCATCGTCATTTGCTTTCTAATTTAAACTGTTTGAAGGAAGATACGTGGAAATCCTTGCTAACATTTTCCCTAAACCTAGACCTTAAATGAAATGTCCCAGGCAAGTTTGTTCCTGCCTGAATGTTTGTTTCATAGGCCTTGCGAAAGTTCTATCCAAGTAAAGCTGTTGGACAGGTTCATATTTAAAAGCCTTGGTAAATTCCCCTCTGAGCAGCAATTCCAACATCTACTAAAAATAATTTAGGATCACTTAAAGTGCACGTGAACATGAATAATTGCCATGTTTCTGCCTCCTATAGGCAAGATAAACAACGTATCATTATGATCGATTAATTCAACTACACCGCTGAATACATGATGAACTCTGAAGCAGCTTAGACATTAAATAAGGAGATAATGTGCTGTGCTTTAGCTCCCAGGTTGAGAGGTGCTTTTTTTCCCCCTCTTTTTGTTTAAAGAAGTCTACCTTCACCCATGAATTCAGGATTGTCAGGACTACAGATCACCATCTAAAATCATGTCTGTGCTCACCCTAGACTGTCATGGCAGCATAAAATAAACATCCCTTCAGTAGAGAACAAGGAGAATGACCAGACACTAGATGGATCCATTGCACCCAGGAGAACAGAATATGCTCACTAGATAACATAAGATCAGTGAGGTTGTAAACATAATGGGATATGGTTACTGAAAGTTAGTTGCTGTGCCAGTTGCTGGTTCTGTAATCTCGGACATGTTCTCAAATTCTCTGTTCCAGCTTTGTCATCTGTGAAATGTGGATAACAATACCTCCTGAGACTGGTGTCAGGATTAAATAAGCTGATATACAAAGTGCTCAGCACCATGTCTGGTTCATAGAGGGTGCTTTACAAACCTTACCGTTCCACTAAGTCAGATAATAGTCCCTCCCTGTAGTTGGCTGAAAAGCAAACCCTCCCCAAGCTATCCATATCCCAATGCCTAGAACCTATATATGTAAAGTATTTATGAAAACATCTTTGACAAGTGATTAAGGATTTAGACTCCCTCCTTGATGGAGATGAAGACTTAGCACGCATGCATATGTGTATGTATAACTGATTCACTTGGCTACACATGAGAAACTAACACAACATTGTAAAGCAACTATACTCCAATAGAAATTAATTTTTAAAAACCCACTAAGTTTGTGGTCTTTTGTTACAGAAACTTCATGAAACTAAAACCATCCCTAACTTCTTCAGTGTCACACACTATGATTCCAGACAGTGATCATATTCCTTTTAAGACCATCAGCAATGCTATTCATTGTCCACAAAGACAATTGTCTTGTTCATGTCATGAAATGCAATGCACTTTGGTTGGTGTGCACGCGCATGCACGTGTGCGTGTGTGGGTGTGTCTGCCAAGTTGCTTCAGTTGTGTTTGACTCTTTGCAACCCCATGGACTGTAGCCCACCAGGCTCCTCTGTCCATGGGATTCTCCAGGCAAGATCACCGGAGTGGGTTGCCATGCCTTCCTCCAGGAGATCTTCCCAACCCAGGGATCCAACTCGTGTCTTTTATGTCTCCTGTACTGGAAGGCAGGTTCTTCACCACTAGTACCACCTGGGAAGACCAATTTAGTGAGCACATCTAAATAAAAAATGTCTATATTCCCTTTAATTACATACTTTTCACCTTAAAGAGAAGATCCTGGGTAATTTGTGATATGCCACTCCACAGATTGTGCTGCCTAAGAGGCATTTTTGCATGCTATGCAACTAGATTTCAACCGAAAGCCTGCCACTGGTTTGCCCCCAAGCCTTTCATCACTAGCATAGCTCAAGCAGTGCTCCAGAACCTCTAGCTGGATGATGCAGGACTTGTCCTGGGTAGAAGACTGTATATTTAGTTCTAGGCTGGTATTTCCAGTCATCAAAAATTTTTGTAGAAATGATATTAAGTAATATATTAGATTGTCTTCAGTGGTACATGGACACTGAGTTAGTGTCGTTGCCTTGCCAGTTCTCTTTCAATCCTTATTCACATCAAGGAGGAAGTCTAAAGGTACTTACATTGATTATAACCTCTTATTTATGGCAAAGGTTTTTCTTTTCTAATCATTAATAAGAATCAAACAAGTGTTCCTTCTTAAACAAATGTATTTATGTACAAAAAAGATCTTCTCGACCAAGATAATCATGATGATATGACCACTCACCTAGAGCCAGACATTCTGGAATGTGAAGTCAAGGGCTTTAGAAAGCATAACTACAAACAAAGCTAGTGGGGGTGGTGGAATTCCAGTTGAACTATTTCAAATCCTNAACAAGTGTTCCTTCTTAAACAAATGTATTTATGTACAAAAAAGATCTTCTCGACCAAGATAATCATGATGATATGACCACTCACCTAGAGCCAGACATTCTGGAATGTGAAGTCAAGGGCTTTAGAAAGCATAACTACAAACAAAGCTAGTGGGGGTGGTGGAATTCCAGTTGAACTATTTCAAATCCTGAAAGATGATGCTGTGAAAGTGCTACACTCAATATGCCAGCAAATTCAGAAAACTCAACAGTGGCCACCGGACTGGAAAAGGTCAGTTCTCATTCCAGTCCCAAAGAAAGGCAATGCCAAAGAATGCTCAAACCACTGCNAAATCAATCCTGAATATTCATTGGAAGGACTGATTCTGAAGCTGAAGCTCTAATACTTTGACCACCTGATGTGAAGAAGTGACTCCTTGGAAAAGACCCTGATGCTGGCAAAAATTAAAGGCAGGAGGAGAAGGGGACAACAGAGGATGAGACAGTTGGATGGCATCACCGACTCAATGGACATGAATTTGAGCATGGTCTGGGAGTTGGTGGTGGACATGGAAGCCTGGCATGCTGAAGTCCATGGGGTCACAAAATGTTGAACATGGCTGAGTGACCGAACTGAACTGAACTTCCTCGAGTTGGCAGTGGGAATGTAGCAGAGAATGACATGCTCTTGGAGCAGCATGTGAAGGGAGTCATGTATATGTATTTGTGTTCCATGTGCAACCCTCCTCATCACTGAACCTTCTAGCATCTCCTATTGAATAGTAAAGATCAGTCTATCACTTAACTGCCTCTTCATTCAGTCGGGTTCCACAGGAATCTCTACCTGACACTTGTTGATTTGGGGGCATTCTGAGGTCTGGCCCTGGCTATTTGCCCTATTATTGCTGTTGTACAGTCTCTAAGTCATGTCTTTCACAACCCCATGGGCTGCAGCATGCCAGGCTTCCCTTGTCTTTCACTGTCTCCCAAAGTTTGCTCAGATTCATGTCCATTGAATTGGTGATGCCACCTCACCATCTCATTTTCTGCTGCCCTCTTCTCCTTTTGCCTTCAATCTTTCCAACATCAGGATCTTTTCCAGTGAGTCAGTTCTTCTCATCAGGTGGCCAAAGTACTGGAGCTTGCCCTATACACCTTGGTTATAGGATCACTTTTGAGCTTACCTACTGGCTCATATGGTAAAGAATCCACCTGCAATGCAGGAAAACTGGGTTTGATCCTTGGGTCGGGAAGATCCCCTGGAGAAGAGAATGGCAGCCCACTTTAGTATTCCTGCCTAGAGAATTTCATGGACAGAGGAGCCTGGCAGGCTACAGTTAATGGGGTCTGACATGACTGACAAAGAGTCTGACATGACTGAATGGCTAACACTAGGCATAGGACCACTTTATTCTGAAGAATAATCATCACCTAGAGTATAACATCAGATTGTTTTCAAATCACTGCTTACTATTTGACTGTGGGCAAGCAACTTAATATCCCTTGTGCCTCAGTCTCCACATCTGTAAAATGTGCAAGGGGGATAATAATAATAGTATCTACCTTTCAGAGTTTCTATGAGGATGAATTAATAGCGGTAAAGTACTTTTAGCATACAGCACATATAGGTGCTATATAAGCATTTAATACCATTGTTGTCACCACTGTGCCAGGAAGATGTCCAGCCAGATGTTATTTGCACCTTCCACAGGAGCAGGTAAGGACCTCCAGATTCTATTTAGATCACACACCAGCCAAAGCCAACTCAGAGAGCCAACCTAGGTGGTCTTCCCATGCTGTCCCATGGGCATTCTCAATTGTGCCCAGAACCAGTCAGCAGGAGGGCAGGCTGTGAGGCAGCCTTCTCCTAGAATCCCAAAATGAATCAAAGGGAAATATTGGCCACATCATTCCATTTAGTTTGTGGCATCCCCATGCCCAGGCTGAACGCCAAAGAAAAGCTGGGCTCAGTTTCTCTTGTCTCTCTCACCTGTCACTCACTTCCTCCTTCCACCAGCCCTCTGAAACTGCTACCAGGAGCTTTCCTCTTTCTTTTCCTTCCTAGCTTCCTTCCCTTGTACTATACCTTCCTTTTCCAGCCTCTAGCTTAGTTGGCTGAGCTAACTGTCCACAGTGATGGACAGTGGAGGAGAACTTAGCAACAAAGAAACATACATCACAAAACTTTCAAAACTATCATACTTATCACACACTAGCTTATAACCCAGAGAAGGCATGGCACCCCACTCCAGTACTCTTGCCTGGAGAATCCCAGGGACAGGGGAGCCTGGTGGGCTGCCGTCTATGGGATCACACAGAGTCAGACACAACTGAAGCAACTTAGCAGCAGCAGCTTATAAGCTAAAAAAACAGCAAGAACTGTCTTCAAATATTTAGTCATGGAATAAAAAATGTAAAAACCGTTATATTGGATTGAGAGTAACATTCACAGAAGTAACAGAAATTCACTCTATTTCAGTTCATAGAAGTAATTTCCTGAAGAGAAATTCCCAGCCCCTCCCTCAATGATATTTGGCAGAGGAGGAAACATTTTAAGTAGAAATAAACTGCTGGTTCCAGGTAATTATAAAGTTAAGATTTTCTGGGAAAATTGACCATAAGATGAATCTTTCAAAAGTATCATGAATAAAGGAAAACAGGAAACAAGTATCGTAATGGAAAACAAACTGAAATCAGGGATCTTTTTTCTTTTTTAAAAAAATTTTGGCATAGCATGTGGGATCTTTGGATCAAGGACCAAGGATCCGACCAAGAATCAAACTCACACCCTGTAAGAAGGAGTCTTAACCACTGGACTGCCAGGAAAGTCCCTCAGACTTTATAGACACTTTCTGCAGGAAATGCCAGCTTTTAGAGAGTTCATGCTGATTAAGATTTTTTACTTTAAATGTAATGTCAAAAAAAAAAAGAGAGAGAGAGAGAGAGAAACCCTAAAAAAAAGGAGAATCATTTGGCTTGTCCAAGAGGTCTCTGGTGATATACGAAGGTAGGCCACACAGAAGTTTAAGATCTGCCTGTTCAATACTCTGCCAATACTGTGATGCAAAGAATGCTGTTCTGATACGAGGCAAGTGCTTTGGGACTTCCCCAGGCTACTCCTACTAAAGTGTAAAACTAGAGAATAAGCCATAGAATATATAAATCTACAAATACACACATCTTCAAACATAGTGGTAGTAAATCACCATGAGAACATGAGAACCATGTGTCAACAAGCTGCAGTATCTTTTTATAAAGCAGACGACTGCTGATGCCTTCAGGTGTTCATTCTTTTGTCTCTTTTATTAACATTGCAGCCACAAACACATTATTTTCAGAGGCCTTATATGTGTGTCCATGCTCATGATGTAAAAGTTAAACTGTCTCAGAGTCAGAAAGAAAACTTTGGTAATTCTAATTATGTTGCCCATTTCTGTCTGCAAGGTCATTCATTAGCTGCAATTTTATAAAAGTGGCAGGCCTAGCTCATTAAAGCTATTGGTGGTTTTTAAATGGAAATGGTTCATAACAGTTTAACGGAAGAAAATAAAGCCTTGGAGGCATGCAGAAGTTTCTTCATTAAAAGAAAATTAACCCTGAATTTGTAGCACTGTGATTTAATGAGCGATGGTAACGCTTGTCCAAAATATACAAGATCAAAAAAATGCCATATGGCTTGATTATATGCAATAATTAGTATGGAATTGGGAAGTAATGAAATCAGAGAATTTTAGACCTGGAAGAACTGGAACAGATCATTCCATCTAATCTATCTAGTTCTTCCTCCCAACCACTCCCATCCTTCTTTCCCCACACACATTTCACTGATGAGGCAATTGAGTACCAGAAAAAGTAAATTCCTTTCTCTAGGTTACATATTTATTATAACTGAAAACCCACATTCTAATTTCAAAGTATAGAACAGGGCAAAAGAAATTCTAGTATAAATGAAACTCTACAAAAAATTGCATTATATAAGATAAAGATGTTAATACCCTTAATATGTAAAGAGTATCCTACTCATTAAAAGTTAAACAGTCAAAAGGGAAAAAGAAAGAACATTAATAGACAATTTAATGAAGATTACATAGGAATTCTCGATAAATATTCAGTTTTAATAGAATGCAAAACAATGCAATTTGAGATAAAATTCCATGTTCACCTATTTTCTGTAAAAGATTTTTTTAAAAGCTACTATCCAATATTACTGAAGGTTAATGAAAGGAATACCTTTATTTGCTGTTGACAGTCATGAAATTGGTATTGTCACCCTGCTTATTTAACTTATATGCAGAGTACACAATAAGAAACGCCAGACTGGAAGAAACACAAGCTGGAATCAAGATTGCCAGGAGAAATATCAACAACCTCAGATATGCAGATGACACCACCCTTATGGCAGAAAGTGAAGAGGAACTAAAAAGCCTCTTGATGAAAGTGAAAGAGGAGAGTGAAAATGTTGGCTTAAAGCTCAACATTCAGAAAACGAAGATCATGGCATATGGTCCCATCACTTCATGGGAAATAGATGGGGAAACAGTGGAAACAGTGTCAGACTTTATTTTGGGGGGCTTTAAAATCACTGCAGATGGTGACTGAAGCCATGAAATTAAAAGACGCTTACTCCTTGGAAGAAAAGTTATGACCAACCTAGATAGCATGTTCAAAACCAGAAACATTACTTTGCCGACTAATGTCCGTCTAGTCAAGGCTATGGTTTTTTCCTGTGGTCATGTATGGATGTGAGAGTTGGACTGTGAAGAAAGCTGAGTGCCGAAGAATTGATGCTTTTGAAATGTGATGTTGGAGAAGACTCTTGAGAGTCCCTTCGACTGCAAGGACATCCAACCAGTCCATTCTGAAGGAGATCGGCCCTGGGATTTCTTTGGAAGGAATGATGCTAAAGCTGAAGCTCCAGTACTTTGGCCACCTCATGCGAAGAGTTGACTCATTGGAAAAGACTCTGATGCTGGGAGGGATTGAGGGCAGGAGGAGAAGGGGACGACAGAGGATGAGATGGCTTGATGGAATCACCGACTCGATAGACATGAGTTTGGGTAGACTCCCGGAGTTGGTGATGGACAGGGAGGCCTGGCGTGCTGAAAAGTTCATGGGGTGGCAAAGAGTCAGACATGCCTGAGCAACTGAACTGAACTGATGTAATAAATCCTAAAAGAGCTTGAGTATCACCATCAGTTATCCACTTCGATTAAATTGCATAACATTTTATTGAATTAAAAGACAGACTATTCTACATGAATCAGTCAACAAACATTAAAATTTTTTCATTTAAAAAGGTAATGTAACTAAGTGGGATTTAATCTGTTTTATAGAAGAATATAATTCATATTAACAGAATAAAAGAAAAATTCTGTGATCATCTCAATGTTTGCGGAAAAAGCATTTGGTAGATTTCAGTATTGATTCATGATTTTAAAACTTAGCAAATTAGAATAACAGGGTGCTTCCTCAATCTGGCAAAAGGCCTTTGTAAAATGCTTATAGGTTTTCAGTGATGAAAACTTGAACCCCTTCCTACAAATAATGGAAAGAAGGCAAGAATGTCCACTCTCACCACTTCTCTTCAACATTCTTCTTTTAGGGTCTAGCCAGTACAGTAAAGCAAGAAGAAGAAACGATTGTGAAGAACTGTTCATTCACAAGTGCCATATGATCATGTTCAGAGAGAATCCTAAGAAGTTTATCAAAAACATTATTAGAATTAGTGATTGAATTCATCAGAGTATCTGAATACAAGGTCAGTGTATAAACATCAATTGTACTATAATGCTACAATGAACAATTGAAAAGTGAAATAAAAAGAAACTCCCATTTATAGTAGCATCAAAGAACATGAAATATTTATGAATACATTGAACAAAATATGTGTAAAATCTGTACATTTGAAACTATCAAACATGGTAGAGAGAAATGAAAGAAGACTGAAGTGAATGAAAAGACATAAGACATTCATGTGTCGGAAAATGCAATGTTGCTATTATATCATTCTCCCCAAAGTGATCTATAGATTATAGATCTTAGCTATAATCCTAGCAGCTTTATTTTTTTTTTATATAAAATGGCAAGGTGATTTTAAAATATTTATGGAGAGGCAACGAGCAAAGTTGACTGAATCATACTTCCTGATTACAAGACATACTATAAAAAAATCAAGACATACTATAAAAAAATCAAGACAGCCTGATACTTGTGGGAGAACAGACATACAGAATAGAAAATTCCATAAATAGACTTAAACATACATGGTTAGGGAACAGAAGTGGGGAGGGGCAGCAGTAAGAGTCCCATTTGTCATCTCATTATAAGAAGTATAGAATTTCAGAATAATCTTGGTCAGTTTTATTAGCAAATGTTATTTTAGGACAGATTTTATGAAGTGTTATTTTATGCCACTAAATAAACCATAAGCTTAATTGCTGCAATCTGGGTTGATGTGTATTTGTTTTACAGTTTAAGCCTCACTAACTGATTTAATCGACTAGCCAAAAGCAATTTCAAATACTTCCATATATTACCAATGATCAGTCCTTATTGTTTCTAAAATAAGATGAAAGTGAAGCAAAATGTTTGTATGACATTACTGAAATTTAATTATATTTAGTTTCTATAAAATAGCAGATTAAATGCCAGAACTTAAAACTTGTCTTTCGTTTATTTTTTAAATAGAGCTGCATAAGTTACAGTGCTTTGATTCATGAGCAGTTAGATTCTTTTTGAAAATTTTTAAAAAATCATTTTCTAAGCTAATTCACATTATGCTTTTGATTTTAAATCAAAAGTTTATTTCTATAAATGATAAGCTTCACNTTCTATAAAATAGCAGATTAAATGCCAGAACTTAAAACTTGTCTTTCGTTTATTTTTTAAATAGAGCTGCATAAGTTACAGTGCTTTGATTCATGAGCAGTTAGATTCTTTTTGAAAATTTTTAAAAAATCATTTTCTAAGCTAATTCACATTATGCTTTTGATTTTAAATCAAAAGTTTATTTCTATAAATGATAAGCTTCACCGTGTACCAAGTTATCATTTGATAGTTTAAGAAATTAAACTTTGACTCTTTTAAGGGAGTATTGTAAATAGCTTTTAGGGTTTAAATGTGTACATATATGTGCATAGGCGCGTTTACTCATTAAAATTGCTTGTCAGGATAGTCAAGGAAGTGTCCTCTATAACAGCTTTCTTCAGGTCTATTTCAGACTTATGCATGTGTTACTATATTTATCTAATCAGCCCTTGCTGTTAGGTTCTTTTATTACAAGCAGCTGTGCAAAGCTTTTTCTTTTAAAAATTACATTCTTTTGTAGTGCTGCCATCATTCACACATTACCCATTTGGGCAGCAAATTAAAGGCAAGTAAACTGCAGAACTAGATGAAATACATAATGTCAATATAATTCATACCTTCGTGGAAAAGCTACCCTTTTGGGACAATTAAATTAAACATACTAAGATTTTCAGAAGTCATACAAATGATATACTCATGATTTTATCACTGTTAGGTGTTTTCAGCCATGCAGCTTACACGGCTTTAACTGTATTTACTAATTCTGAGGGTCAATAGCATGCCAACATTTAATTAGTTTACTGTGATACTGAGAATCGCTTACATATTAGTGTATACATTTAGTGAATTTAAAAGAGTGTCAGAAGTCTAAATTCCTAACCTGTGGCGCAAATAGGGACTTTTGGAATATAAAATCTCACTGCAAGTTTTGTGTGACAGTTTGAAACATTTCAGTTTGCAGGCTGTGAACAGCAGATTTAGTTGACCTTTGAGTTTATACCAGATTCCAGGTTCGTTTGTGGCATCCACAGGTGGAATAGGCATTTTCCCATTGTCTCATATTACACCATCAAGCTTAAGAGCTAAATTATTCCTGCATCATAAATATGGAAACTGAATCTTAGGACCTTCTTCAGGGGTACATAACTAATTAAGGATATTAGATCTAGTAGCTGTATTGATGACCTCACGCCACCATTTAGGATTGTTGTTAGTTAAGAGAAGTGCTCCATGTTCAGGAAATAATCTTTGCAGTGTAAACATATTGCATTGTTTACCAATATAATAGACAGGTCTTTACTTTTGTATTAACTGAAGGGATTCTTAAACAACTTGCTATTTTAGATTAGCCATCTTTTAATCCATTTTTGTTTCTGCTGCCACTCTGTTGATTGAGATTTCCAGGACCTGCCACCTGAGCTAATCCAGTATTTTGTAATGAGTCTCTTTTGGTACGTTTATGTCCATACGATGTTTAACAGGTTAATTTGATTCCAAAACTTTTCAGTACCTACCTCATATTGCTTAATCAAAGGAAGCATGAACTCATCCTGGCGTGGAACTTGAATTTTGCTTCTCAGTTTCGCCCTTCCCGTTTCATCTCTGTGACCCATGTAAACCTCACCTGTTGTTGAATGGACTTTGAGTTGAGCTACAGGTGGATGACCTCCCTCTTTGCTCGCCATCTCAGCACTGCCCCTTTGCCCCCTCCTCTTGAAAGATTTTCCCTGTTCCCTGACTTAGCACTTGATTTATACCTCTTAGTTTTAAAACCTAATAGTTTTATCCCCAAAGTTTTATTCTGATTGGCTGGTCAGAAGGAGGTTCTGGATGTTAATTCACATGCAGCCTGCATGGGGATAAGGAAATCACTTCAGTAAGCAGCTTCCAAAGCTGCCTGTTGCCTCAGTCTTCCTTGGTTCTCCAGCACCAAGATTTAGGATCACAGAAGAGCTACAAAGCCATGAAAGCCAGCCCCTCACCATACTTGACAAGAATCTGGTTCAGCTGAAGCAGAGAGAGGCCTGTTCTGGGTGAGGAGTCATATAGGGCCACCTCCATCCCATTCATAATCTCTCAGATTTCTCTTGCGTTTTGGATCATACCCCCATAATTTATTTTCTGCTTTGACAGGTGTTCTGTGGAATGCCTTTATAAACTTAACAATGCAGAGGAAGATATTATTTACAGACTTAGTTTTTAGGAGATGTAAGTCATGATTTATGTGTAAGTATAAATATCCGACATCAGATTATCTGATAAATCTTGAGAGTTGCAGTTGTTTTACTTCACATTATGCCTTGTGGAGAGGCCTGACGTGTGCATTCTGTGGAACATGAGAATGGTGCCTGCCAATTTATTTTTCCAGATTTGCCTTGGAGAAGAAATCACTTGCATATAGTCTGAGGTTGAAATGTTCGTTCAGTACAGGCTTGCTTTTCATTCTGTATTTTTGAACGTCTGTTGTAGTCTTTGTAAATNCCTCACCATACTTGACAAGAATCTGGTTCAGCTGAAGCAGAGAGAGGCCTGTTCTGGGTGAGGAGTCATATAGGGCCACCTCCATCCCATTCATAATCTCTCAGATTTCTCTTGCGTTTTGGATCATACCCCCATAATTTATTTTCTGCTTTGACAGGTGTTCTGTGGAATGCCTTTATAAACTTAACAATGCAGAGGAAGATATTATTTACAGACTTAGTTTTTAGGAGATGTAAGTCATGATTTATGTGTAAGTATAAATATCCGACATCAGATTATCTGATAAATCTTGAGAGTTGCAGTTATTTTACTTCACATTATGCCTTGTGGAGAGGCCTGACGTGTGCATTCTGTGGAACATGAGAATGGTGCCTGCCAATTTATTTTTCCAGATTTGCCTTGGAGAAGAAATCACTTGCATATAGTCTGAGGTTGAAATGTTCGTTCAGTACAGGCTTGCTTTTCATTCTGTATTTTTGAACGTCTGTTGTAGTCTTTGTAAACTTCATAATTTCAAACAACGAAAAGGAGTTTATATGCTGAAATATTTTCTAAGAGTAATATTCCCTAGTGTACTTTTAAAAATTATAAATCATACAGTAGATTTAAAGGGAAAGATTTTTTAAAAAGTCACTAGTAATAACAACTTGTATTGAAACAAAGTTTGTTCTTATTAAATATTCATCTGCACCGTATGTGATTAGAGTTTCATCCTGTAGTACAAATGTAAAAATTGAAAGATTGTTTTGCTGCCTCCATGTTAAGGTCTGTTTTACTGGCTTTATTTCTTTGCCTTTAAGGTTTTATGATACCTTTGTTCCAGTTTAGTCAAAACATGTATTACATCCACATCCAGTGGTATCTTGCTCTTAATAGTGTTGACTTCAAGTGTTCTTTTGCTTTTTATTTCCGGTATGTGACCTCNTTTTGCTGCCTCCATGTTAAGGTCTGTTTTACTGGCTTTATTTCTTTGCCTTTAAGGTTTTATGATACCTTTGTTCCAGTTTAGTCAAAACATGTATTACATCCACATCCAGTGGTATCTTGCTCTTAATAGTGTTGACTTCAAGTGTTCTTTTGCTTTTTATTTCCAGTATGTGACCTCCTCGGGAACCCAGGTGTCCCCTGTCCTTTGTACTCTCCTACAGTCAGAGCTGGAATTCAGTGAGGACTCCTGCCCAGTCTTTGTGAGCCTCGCAGAGACAGATGCCCTGTCCCAGAGACACACTGCTCTGCTCGTGATTGCCTCTGAGGCCTGAAGCAGGGGTTAAAGCACCACTCTCCAAGAGTTGGCGTGGGAGTTGAATCAGTTTATAAAGTACTTAGAAAGGACCTGGCACATATAATAAGCACTAGATAAATGCTTGCTGTTTTGTGCTTTTTTTCCCCAAGGCATTATTATTGCCATGTATGTAGCTGTTCCTTGATCATATATAAAAGTTTTTTTTAATAACCTCCTCCCACCAAGTAGAGAAAGAGGGAAAAAAAAGATAAGTTGACTGATTGATTTCTTCAGCAGTGTTTGTGGCTCAGCTAGACTCAGAAAACTGTGTAAGAGTGGAGAGGACTTTGAAAGAACTGGAATAATGACAATGTATATAACCCCTTACCAATTACAGTCACATAATCTTGGCACTTAGTGGGGCAGTATGAATTAATTCTTTGGTTGAGCAGTATAAGAATTTATCAAAAGATTTGCTAAATAGAATGTACATGGGCTGTAGGATTATCAGGACTAAAGTAGGTGGTTGAGGATGATCAGGAGCACAGGGAAAGTTGACTCTCTCCTGGCCTGCAGTCGACATTTGGCTCCCTTTTCGTTTTTCTTTTACAGGCTGATTGGGAGCTTATATCAGTGGAAACCACAGCTTCTGACTTTTATAGTGAATACACGATCAGCCAGTGACAGACTTGTATTTTCCATTCTCCCGTGACTCCTCTCAGAAACTCAGCTACTTTGTAAGTAGTAAAGATCCAACATGAGTAAATCTATGAGTATTTAATTACACTCCAAAGGGTGTTGTGACACCTTGGCAGCATCTGCATTATAGAAGAACCTATGAGAGGAGGAGAAGGTTCTGTTCTGGAGATGGAGTTAGGAAAGAACTCGTGTTCATGTCTCAGCTGAGAGTCCAGCACTTAGACATGTGTTGGTGTACTCTAAACTTTCTGAGACCCTTTCTGTTGCTGTGGGGCCTTGGAACACCCCTGCTACTTATACATAGTGTTACGAGCCAGGAGCTGATGTTTGATTTCTTGAAAATACTTAGAGCAGCAAGCTCATTCATCTTCCTCCCCTAATAGATGAGGAAACTAGAATTCACTAAAGTAAAATGTCATCCCTCTGGGGACTCTGAAACCCCTGGTACCCAAACCCTGGGACAGTGCCCTTTCTCTTAGGTCAGAGCAGACACGTTGATGGACTCACTCACTTCTCCAGGTACTGAAAAAAAATCAGTTTGTTTACTAGTGATTTCTTCTTTTTGTTAGACACAGCATGCTTTTTACCCTGGGGGGCACATTGATGTATACTATTAGGAGTCCTCCAGGACTGAAATCTGTATCCCTTTTTGAGTTGTCAGAAGCCAGGAGCTCTTGGGTTGCATGTCAGCACGTCTCAGTCCACAGCCAGTCCACATACTGATAGGCTTGTCTTAAGAGTAACTGTCACTCCACCTTTGAGGAGAGAATCGGTGATTCATTTGATATTGGAAACTTGAAACTCTATCCTATTTAATGAGATTTTAAGTTCCAGAAACTGTTTTCTGGAGAGAAAAAAGTATAATATGCAACTTTTTTTCTTTTAGATTTTTAGTTCGTGATTTAGAATCACATAGTCCGTAAGCGTGGGTCAGGCATCCGGCAACTCGGGGCAACTCAGGGGGTAAAGAGGCGAGAGGGGATGGTGGGGAGTTCTGCCTGGGGACAGCTGCCATCTGTGTGTGGAAATTGGGAGGAGAAGGTTCTGTTGTTTTTGATCCTCACAGCAGACCTGGCAGAAGATAAACTTTAAAACTTACGTTTGCTAAGGGATACAGTAGTCTTTCTGTCTCTTTGTGGAATGGATTAATATGACTGTAATATTGAAACAGTGTTACAGAGGAGTGAGAAAACCCGCACACCAAGACAAGCTGGGATAGACCAGTCCTGAGGAGGGTGGGGGCACGATGAGGAGGCTGGATTTGAAGGCTACCCTGTATCACTACGTGGTGGGGTGGCCACGCACTGCCAACCTGCTCAGGAAGACAGTAGTTTTATTCCCTCGTTTTTTAANAAGCTGGGATAGACCAGTCCTGAGGAGGGTGGGGGCACGATGAGGAGGCTGGATTTGAAGGCTACCCTGAATCACTACGTGGTGGGGTGGCCATGCACTGCCAACCTGCTCAGGGAGAGAGTAGTTTTATTCCCTCGTTTTTTAAAAGAAGATGTTAGTGGAGACTACTGCTTCCAAGGAACCCTGGATTTTCTTAAATTTAAACTTTCTTACTTAAAATGAAGAAAAGCAGTGGTTGATAAGCATATTTTAAACATGGTCATTAAGTATATTTTATCTGTCACATTCATAATCATGAGCAAAGATACATGATATCTGAGCATTAAGTATATATCACATTGCTGATTTTATGTTACTGCTATGGGAAAAAACAAAAAAAAAACTACTGAGCAAACAACTTTTGTGTAATCAGCTGAAAGAACAGCCGCAGGGGTGAGGTAACAGGAAAAGAGGGATTGACATGATGGCTTGTGAGATATTGTTTCCTTGGTTGTGTCACGGAGCCACTGTGGCTTTAGTTTTCCCAGAGCCAGTAGAACTCTTGCAGAACTCTAGGACTGTGTTCAGAAGTATTGCGTGCTTTACTTATTTCTGTGTTTCTCTCTTGCGTCATTTACATGGAGCTCTCCACTACAGACAAAGAGCTTTGTTACATTATTGACGACGAGCAAAAAAAAACCTGCCATGCTACCTCCTGATTAAGACATGTGTGTACAAGTGTATAGCTAATGTGATATACGCTTAATGTGAAGTAGTAAAAACAATAGCTAGTGTTGTGTAAGTGTGAAGCGGTAAGGATGTAAGGCTTACCAGGCAGCTCTTAAAACTCCTGTGTCTTAACACATAGTCATGACAGTGTGTTAGGCTATGTGTCCACTACCTCTGGAGCCATTCCCAGGTCCCACAGGAGTCCTTTGTATTACAGCTTTTCACTAGGGTGTCCTTTTNAAGAAACACAAGCTGGAATCAAGATTGCCAGGAGAAATATCAACAACCTCAGATATGCAGATGACACCACCCTTATGGCAGAAAGTGAAGAGGAACTAAAAAGCCTCTTGATGAAAGTGAAAGAGGAGAGTGAAAATGTTGGCTTAAAGCTCAACATTCAGAAAACGAAGATCATGGCATATGGTCCCATCACTTCATGGGAAATAGATGGGGAAACAGTGGAAACAGTGTCAGACTTTATTTTGGGGGGCTTTAAAATCACTGCAGATGGTGACTGAAGCCATGAAATTAAAAGACGCTTACTCCTTGGAAGAAAAGTTATGACCAACCTAGATAGCATGTTCAAAACCAGAAACATTACTTTGCCGACTAATGTCCGTCTAGTCAAGGCTATGGTTTTTTCCTGTGGTCATGTATGGATGTGAGAGTTGGACTGTGAAGAAAGCTGAGTGCCGAAGAATTGATGCTTTTGAAATGTGATGTTGGAGAAGACTCTTGAGAGTCCCTTCGACTGCAAGGACATCCAACCAGTCCATTCTGAAGGAGATCGGCCCTGGGATTTCTTTGGAAGGAATGATGTTAAAGCTGAAACCAGTACTTTGGCTACCTCATGAGAAGAGTTGACTCATTGGAAAAGACTCTGATGCTGGGAAGGATTGGGGGCAGGTGGAAAAGGGGACGACAGAGGATGAGATGGCTGGATGACATCACTGACTCGATGGGCATGAGTCTGAGTGAACTCTGAGAGTTGGTGATGGACAGGGAGGCCTAGTGTGCTGCGATTCATGGGATGGCAAAGAGTCGGACATGACTGAACAACTCAACTGAACTGAGCTGAATCCAACATTGCTGAAGGTTAATGAAAGGAATCCCTTTATTTGCTGCTGACAGTCATGAAATCGGTACATATTTTCTGAACAGCAATATATCAGAAGTCTTACAAATAGTTTTGCCCTTTGACCTATGAACTCAGTCTCTAATCATTTGTCATGAGGAATTACATAGAGATGTACACAAATAATTATATAAAAGGATGTTTACTGCAGCATTGTAGCAATGAAGCATTAGAATCAGTCTGAAAGTCAGTAACAGGAGAAAGACACTCTCTTCAATAAGCGATGCTTGGAAAACTGGTCAGCCACATGTAAAATGAAATTAGAACATTTTCTAACACCATATAAAATAATATACTCAAAATTGATCAAAGACCTAAATGTCAGACCAGATATTATAAAACTCTTAGAGGAAAACACAGGCAGAAATACTCTGCTATATAAATCACAGCAAGATTTTTTTTAGAGCCACCTCCTAAATTGATCAAATAATTGATCAATCCACCTCCTAGACTGATCAAATTAAAAACAAAAATAAACAAATAGGAAGTAATTAAACTTAAAGGTTTTTACACAGCCATAGAAACCATAAACAAAATAAGAAAACAACCCACAGAATGGAAAAAAATATTTGCAAACAATGTGACTGAGAAGGGATTAATCTCCAATATCTACAAACAGCATATGGAGCTCAATATAAAAATAAATAAATAAATTCAATCAAAATATGAGCAGAAGATTTAAATAGAAATTTCTCCAAAGAAGACATTCAGATGACCAAGAAGTACATGCAAAGATGCTCAACATTACTAATTATTAGAGAAATACACCTAAAAATTGCAATGAGCTATCACCTCACACCAATCTGAATGGCCATCATTAAAAAGTCTACAAAAAATAAATGCTGGAGAAGTGTGGAGAAAGGGGAACCCTCCTATACTGTTGATGGGAATGTAAACTGGTACAACCACTATGAGTATGGTACGGAGGTTCTTTAAAAAACTAAAAATAGAGCTATCATATGATTCATCAATCCCACTCTTGGGCATATACACAGAGAAATCCATAATCTGAAAAGATACATGCACCTGAATGTCTATTGTAGCACTATTTACAATAACCAAGACACTGAAGCAACCTGAATGTCCTGAGACAGAGGAGTGGATAAAGAATATATGGATATAAAGAGTTGGACATGACTGAGCGACTGAACTGAAGTGAACAGTGGAATATTACTCAGCTATCAAAAAGAATGAAATAATGCCATTTGTGGCCACATGGATAGACCTAGAGATTATCACACTAAATGAAGTAAGTCAGACAGAGAAAGACAAATATCATATGGTATCACCTATATGTAGGATTTTAAAAAATGATAAAAATGAACTTAATTACAAAAGAGAAACAAACGTATGGTTAGCAAAAGGGAAAAGGATAAATTAGGTATGTACTACTTTATATGAAATAAATAAAGAACAAAGACCTGTATAGCACAGGGAACTCCACTCAATGCTTTATAAATAACCTATTTGGAAAAATAATCTGAAAAATAATAAATATATTTATATGTATTGTATAACTGAATCACTTTGCTATACATTTGACACTAACACAATATTTTAAAATAACTATACTTCAAAACAAAATAAAAATTAAAAAATAAAATAAAAGTCCAGTAATAGAGATTGAGTAAATAAACTTTGGTACATTATGCAATTGAATACTACCCAGTAATTATGTTATATGACAAAGTAAATTTAGTGTCATGAAAAGGTTTATATAACTACCAGGTTATAGAAGATATAAACTTCTTAATGTGATTTAACAAGTTTATCAACCAATATAAACTAAATATACAGAAAATATACACCAAAAATATAAAGCTCTAGCATCCTGAGTGATTTTTTTCTTTTCTATTTATTTTTGATAATTTTTCAAATCTTTACCAATGAACATACATTACTTAAAAATAAAATCTTATCTACTAAGATAAATTTCACTTCTTTGTCAACATGGATATAGAATTTTTATAATCTCTAGGAACCCATTAAAGGATATCATTTATAATTCAAATCTGAGCCTTTGGAAAACTACATTCTGTTGAATTCTGTGAGAATAAGACAAATTCTCTCTCTGTCCCTGTCTCTCTCTCTCTCTCTCTCCCTCTCTCTCTCTCTCTCTCTCACACACACACACACACCTAAAAAGAATACTGCACTTAACCTCTTGGTATTATGGAGAGAGAGAGAAGGATAAAGTGTTCCTTCAATTATTTTTTTAAATTAGAGTAATGGGAGGCCTGGTGTGCTGCGATTCATGGGGTCGCAGAGTCAGACATGACTGAGCGACTGAGCGACTGAACTGGACTGAACAGTAATGTACACATTATATTTCTACTTCTATAAACACTACGACGTGCTCACAATTAAAAATGCGTTTCCCATCATTACCATACAGTTTCCCCTTTACCCATCTCACTCTTCCCCTTCTCACCCTCTGATATTCACGACTCTGTTCCCTGTATCTATGTGTCTTTTTTTGTTTGATTTGGTTTGTTCTCTTGAGGTTTTGTTTGTTGTTTATATTCAATATATACATGAAATCATATGATATTTGTCTTTCTCAACTGACATTTCATTTAGCATAATACCCTCAAGGTCCATCCGTGTTGTCACAAATGGCAAGACTGCATCATTCTATGGCTGAAGAGTATTCCAGTGTGTGTGGGGGGGAGGGGAGGGTGGTGTATGTACTATATCTTTATCTATTCATCCATCAATGGGCATGTAGATTTTTTCTATATCTTGGCTGTTAGATCATACAGTGTTTCTAGTCTTAATTTTTCAAGAAACCTGTTTCTCATGCTGATTGTACCAATTTACATGCCCTTGTCTCCACATCCTTTCCAACACTTGTTATTTCTTGCTTTTTGATAATAGTCATTCTAACAAGTGTGAGGTGATAACTCTTGGTTTTTATTTGTATTTCTCTAATAATTAATAATGTTGAACATCTTTGCATGTACCTATTGGCCATCTCTATGTCTTTCTTGGATAAATATCTATTTAACAACTCTGCTCATTAATCAGGTTGTTTGACTTTTGTTGTTGAGTTATGAGTTTTTTATAAATCTTGAATATTAATCACTTATTGAAATATGATTTTCAAATATCTTCTTCCATTCAGTAAGAGGAATTTTATTTTGTTGATGGCTTCTCTTGCTGTGCAAAAGCTTTTGAGTTTCATGTAACCCAGGTGTCTATTTTCACTTTTGTTCCCCTTGCCTGATGAAACATATACAGAAAGATATTGCTGAGACAAATGCCAAACAGCATACTGCCAGAGTTTTCTTCCTGAAGTTTTATGGTTTCAGGTCTTACATTTGAGTCCTTAATCTATTTTGGATTGATTTTTGTGTATAATATGAGATAGTGGTCTAGTTTCATTTTTTGCCTGTAGCTGCCCAGTTTTCCCAACACCATTTATTAAAAAGACTCTTTTCTCCAATGTGTGTTCTTTGTTCCTTTATCATAAGTTAATTATTTATATATGTGTAGGTTTCTTTCTTGGAAAGGCAATGGCAACCCACTCTAGTACCCTTGCCTGGAAAATCCCATGGATGGAAGAGCCTGGTGGGCTACAGTCCATGGGGTCGTGAAGAGTCAGACAAGACTGAGCGACTTCACTTTCACTCTTCACTTTCATGCACTGGAGAAGGAAATGGCAACCCTCTCCAATGTTCTTGCCTGGAGAATCCCAGGGACGGGGGAGCCTGGTGGGCTGCGTTTATAGGGTCGCACAGAGTCGGACACGACTGATGCGACTTAGCAGCAGCAGCAGCAGGTTTGTTTCTGGGCTCCCAGTTTTGTTCCATTCATCTATATATCAGTTTTTGTGCCAATAATATGCTATTTTGATTACTATAGCTTCGTAATATAGTTTGAAACCTGGGATTGTGATGCCTCTCGCTTTGTTCTTTTTTCTCAGGATTGCTTTGGCTGTTCACAGTCTTTTGTAGCTCTCTACAGATTTTAGAATTTTTGTTTTATTTCTGTGAAAAATGTTGTTGAGATTTTGACAGGAATTTGCACTAAATTCCAGTTGTTTTAGGTAATATGGACATTTTAACAAGGTTAATTCTTCTAATCCATCAGCATGGGATATCTTTCCATTTCTCTGAGTCTTCTTCAGTTTCTTTCAATAATGCCTTATAGCTTTCAGTGTACAGGTTTTTCACTTCCTTGGTTAAATGTATTCCTAAATATTTTATTCTTTTTGTTGAGATTATAAATGGAATCATTTTATTATTTTTCTGCTAGCTCATTGTTAATGTATAGTAATACAACAGATTTTTGTATATTGATTTTGTACCCTGCAATTTATCATATATACTTCTTATTTTTGGCAGTGTCTTTAAAGTTTTCTATATGCAAAATCATGCCATCCACAAATAGTGACAATTACACTTATTTTCCAGTTTGAAAGTCTTATATTTTTCTTGCCTGGACTTCCAATACAGTATTGAATAAAAGTGGTGAGAGTTTAGTTCAGTTCAGTCACTCAGTCATACCCAACTCTTTGTGAACCCATGAACCACAGCACGCCAGGCCTCCCTGTCCATCATCAACTCCTGGAGTCAACCCAAGCCCATGTCCATAGAGTCAGTGATGCCATCCAACCATCTCATCCTCTGTCATCCCCTTCTCCTCCTGCCCTCAATCTTTCCCAGCATCAGGGTCTTCTCAAATGAGTCAGCTCTTATCAGATGGCCAAAGTATTGGAGTTNATTTCTGAATAAATGAGTTTTTTCTCGCCGACGCCGTCCCCGCTTCGAATTCCCTGGACCCGCTGGGGCAGGACCCCGGCAGTTTTAGAAACAATCAGTTTACTCAAGTTCTTGCTTTCATCAGCTACCATCCTCTCAAGCTACTTGCTTCATCAATTATGAACTATTTTTGGTCTGTTTTATACCACTTTTTTTTTCTCCTTACATATTCTTCCATCATTTCAACACTTTGAATAGATTCTATGTGTGCCTGTATATGTGTGTGAGTGTGTCTTGTAAAAACAGAAATGTATTCCAATTAGTCTTATAGAAGAAAGATTTGGACTACTCATAGTTTGCAAGTTACAGCACAATCTGACTTGGACAGATGGAAAATTACTTAACTCAAAAGTCATGCTTCAGAGGTGAATCTGGAAGCCTCAGGCAAAACTGGATCCATAAACTCAAATTATGCGGTCAATAATCTAATTTACTTCCAGCTCTCTGCTTTTCTTTTACTATACTGGTGTCTTTTCAACCAGGATAAGATTATTTGAGAAGTGGTTATATGAAGGATAGGATCATATATAAATACCTCACCTGTTCTGGAAAACTTGAATCTCCTTCTACATCTCACCTTATCACTTGCCATACATTTTGGATATGATATTCATTTCCTTCCTCGCTTCAAAATCCCTCCTTGGTTCTCTGCAATCTGGCTTATACTGCCACAACTTCACTTAAACTGCGTTTGCAAAAGTAACTAATGACTTCCACGTTGAGGAAGCCAGCAGGGAGAACTTCAGTCCTCTTACTTGTCCTCTGAGTTGCACTGACTCTACTCATCATATGCTACCTTTTTTCATTTGGATTTTCTCAGTAGCAGATGCTAAGACAAAGATTTGGGTTCAAGAAGTTTATTTGAAAAATGACCTCAAGAAACACAATTGAGGAAGCAGAAGGAAGTGAGACAGGGAGGAGATAAATGTTCACAGAAAGTCAATCATTTTAAAAGGCCTTCATCAAAAGAAATACTTAATTTAAAAAAGAAAAGGCCCTCATTATCTTCATTCTCATCTGGGCTGTGACAGCAGTCCCCTAATGAGTCACCTTGCCCAGGTTTTGCTTTTCTAAATCCTTATCAACATACATTCAAGGAGTGAAGTAAAGTATTAGTCACTCAGTCATGTCCAACTCTTTGCGACCCTCTAGATTGTAGCCTGTCAGGCTTCTCTGTCCATGGAATTCTCTAGGCAAGTATACTGGAGTGTGTTGCCATTCCCTTCTCCAGGGGATCTTCCTGACCCAGGAATCAAACCCAGGTCTCCTGCATTGAAGGCAGATATTTTGCTTCGTTAAATCCATATCAACACGCATTTGATGCATCTGACACTCCTCCCTTTTTAGGCTTCTGGATCCCTGACAGATACAGATAAATCTAGCTACCCAGCATTCAGCACAAGGCCTCCCACCACTTCACTGTTATTTGCTTTTCTTGTCACTCCTTGCCCTGGTCTCTACGGCTAGTTTTGGACTCTAGGACTTAACTACTGTGGGACTCCCAATAAGATGGACTCCTTCTCAACCTCCTGTCTTGGCCTTTGCCTAAAGCACACTCCCTCATCTCTGTACCTAAAAATGCCTTATTCTTCCCACATGATGGATCAGGGGGCCTTGCTCCACATCCCAGGGCATCTTGAGCAAACCTTTACACTGGCATCATTTAATGCAAATATATCAACACAGTCTGTTCTCTTTTTCCATCTCCCATACTAGATCAAAAGAACTTCAAGGGTAAAGACCATTTATGACTCAGTAGGACTTAATAAATACTAAACTGTGAACTAAAAAATACTAATACTAATAAAAAAATATCATTCCTGACATCTCTCAATCTAAGCATATAAAACTGATGATAATTTACTTGAGGACATAAGCTCTATTTACTGAAGGAGCGAGAAAGAACAGCAAAGAAGTCTGTTTTATTCTAGTATGTTGGAGCTAGACAAATGCCCATAGCATAAATTGCTGGAACTGGTGAAGGAGAGCTCTGTGTTTCTTGGCACTCTCCTTGGTGAATTTGCTAAAGTTTCTAAGATACGGAATTGACTTCAGCTCCTAAGATGAAGATATGCTTTGATTAATAGGTTGAGAGAATTTAAGTTGCTGTTTACCTTACCTAATATAACTAGGTGCAAACTTCCACCACAAAAATGGGTGACTTGACCTTAGTTCTTGAGATTCTCAGAATAGTCTGTTAGTAGAGAACTTATGATCCGCATTCATGATTCATTCATTCAACTAATATTTTGTTTCATTTTAGTTAAGTTTTTGAAAAAATAAAACATGAACATGGCATGAATATTAAATGGTTAAAAAATAGAATATAGCTCACTACTCTTCAAATCATTGTTCTGCAAAGATGAAAATTTTCTATCTCTGTGCCAATACGGTAACCACTATCCACATGTTGCTATTAAACCTTGAAATATGCTTAATACAAATGAGGAACTGAATGTTTTATTATATTTTAACTAAGCTAAATTTAAATAGCTACATATGACTAGTGGCCAACATATTAGTATAACATAGATAGCAAAACCTCACTTCCCCAATGTTTCCCCTCATTCACCAAGTTCCTCTCCTCAAAGGAACTCATTATTATCAGATTCTTGAATATCTTTCCAGTGATATTCTACACATTTACAAACACATATAGATGTGAATGTGCACAAATAGGAGCATAGAGGATTACACAAACATTTGGGATTCTGGTTTTTCCCTTCAGATATTTTGTTAATAATTCCACCTCAGAATATAGGATTGCCTCATATAGGAGTACTATATGGTACAGTAGAGTATTCCTTTCTGCATGTTTGCCATGACTAGTCCTCTTTTCTTTTTTTAAATATTTTTATTTATTTGCCTGTGCTGGGTCATAGTTGTAGCATGTGGGATTTTTAATTGCAGCATGAGGATCTTTCTTCTTTTTTTTTTTTTTTTTTTGGTTACAGCATGTAAACTCTTAGTGCATCAAGTTTCCTGACCAGGGACTGAACCCAGACCTCCTGCATTGGCAGTGTGGAATCCTAGCCACTGGACCACTGTTGGTCTTCTTTACAGACTGGGACCTGGTGGACCAGAGTTGATGAAAAGAAAGAGAGAAAAAGAGAGAGAGCAGGATGTCTCGGATTACACAGAAAACCAATAAAGCCCATACATAGGACTTGTACCACTCACGAAGGCAAAGGGCATCCTCTCAAGGAGGTCTTGAAAACCCAGGTGAGACAGTGAGCTCAGTAGGTTTCCATGCTCTGATAAGAAAGAAGAGAGAAAGAAGGGCGCAGGGGACCCAGTTCTCCAGTGGAGCAAGGGTATTTTATGAGCAGAAACGCAGGCTTATATATCTTTAGTAAAATGATTACTCAGCTATTACAAAGAATGAAATTCCATCAGTTGCAACAAAATGGATAGTCTAATATCTACAAGGTCGCTGACGCTGAAAAGGGTCACTGAAAGGAGTTATTGAAAGAAATCCAAGCAGGTACCCCTTTCCCATGATCTCAGTCCTGAGAACTGTGAGCAGCTCTACTCGTTCCGGAATAGGAACTGATAAGGAACAGAGAATCCTTGAGAAATGGCACACAAAGGAAGAAAAGTGCAACATATTGGCTTCCTTAAAGTTGAACGTCCCCTGACAGACCACCAAGGAAGTCCCTTGTTCTCTATTCACAGACATTTTACTTGCTTTAATAATTTTTTGTGAAGATAATTTATAATAAGTAGTTCAGAAGTCCCCAAGACTATCTACATATTCCAAGATTCAACAGAAAGACTCTCAGCATTCAGAATATTGTTGCTCTCACAGCTAAGGGTTAAGACAGCAGAAAGATACATCACAAGTTCAGTAAGGGGAAAGACGTAAGCAGAATCTGAAGAAATTCATGGGCTTCCAATGTTTTCTTCCTCCTCGAGGGGACACCCAGAGGGCACACCTTCCCTCAGCAGCAAAATATGTAGTAACATGTGAGCAATGTTTCTGTCCAGGAAAACCATTTACCCAAACCCAATACCAAGATTTTCACTGAGGACTGGTCACATAGGTGCCACCTGCCTAGCCACAACCCAAATTCCAAACTTCTAGAAGAAAAGCAGTTGATCAGTATCCTAAGGCATAACAGCCTTATCACTTAGGAAATCTTCATATCAGTACAGGAAACTATTTACCAGCCAGGTTCTCAGAGCCAGCCAAGAGCTACCTTGTAAGCAAATATTTCTAAGATAGCAGCCTCAGATTTACTATGCTAACTTTTTTCTGTACCATGAATATCTTTTCATATACCTGATTTTTCACATGTATGAGTATTTCTGTAGGATAAATACCTAGGTGTAAAAACTCTGTATCAGAGAACATGAACATTTCCAATCCTAATAGATATGCTAAACTCTACCACTGTACACCAGCACTTGCAATCGTTGAGAGTATTTCTCTAAATCCCCACAGACACAGTAAAACAAATATTTTAACGTATTCTATGGACTATAGAAGGCAAGAGTCCACTGGGCATATAACATTAAACAAGGCAGAGGCTTCCTGTTTACATTCCATATGAAGAAAGAAGGGAATAAATAAGTAAATGACTAGTGAACAAATAATGATAAATCATATGAAGAAAGTAGAATCAGGGACTTCCCTGGTGGTCCAGTGGCTAAGACTCTGTGCTCTCAATGCAGGGTCCGAGGTGTGTTCCCTGCTTAGGGAAATAGATCCCACCTGTAGCAACTAAGAGTTCACATGCCACAGCTAAAAAGATCCTGCATGTGGCAATTAAGACCCTGTGCAGTTAAATAAAACAAACACTTAAAAAAAAAAAAAGTAGAATCATATGAAAAGAGTAGAATCAGATCGCATAACATATGAGAGCAAAGGGGAATACTTTGGATTCAGTAGTTTAAGGAAGTTCCCTCAGGTGAAATGATCTTTGAGGTGAGATCTGATTTGCAAGGGTACAATTATCCCAAGACTGGAGGCAGAGCCCCGCTAGATAGACTTAAGGGAACCATCATAGGCTTCAAGGGAAAAACAGAAGGAAGTTCACTGAGGCCAGAAGACACTGCTGAACCAAAAGTGAGACTACTTCAAGTCAGAAAAGGTAGCCAGGACCTAGTACGTCACTGTAAAAAGTTTTGGTTTCACACTGAGTGTTTCGATTTGTTTTGTTTTGTTTCTGACCAGGGATCGAACCCAGGATCCCTGCACTGGGAGCCCGGACTGTTAGCCACTGGACCACCAGGGGAGTCCTTAGTGTTGTTGAAGAAATCAGATTATGCATGCAGTATTCAACCCCCTCTCAGTCACATAAGAATAGGCCATGAGACTTCCCTGGTGGTACAATGGATAGGAATCTGCCTGCCAATGCAGGGGACACGGGTTCTATTCCTGGTCCTGGAGGATCTCACATGCTGTGGAACCACTGAGCCCCTGTGCCACAATTACTGAAGCCCACGTGCTCTAGAGTCCATGTTCTGCAACAAGAGATGTCACCACAATGAGAATCCTGTGCACTGCAATGAAGAGTAGTCCCCATTCTCCACAACGAGAGAAAGCCTGCTCACAGCAATGAAGACCCAGCCCAGCCAAAAATAAACAAATTTTTTTTTTTAATGGGCCATGAACTTGGAACCTCTTCTTACCAAGAGCAAAAGAACCTCACAACCTTATAGTCCTTGATGGGCTTATGACCTTACGTGGGAATATCTTACCCTGTTTCAGACACAGTTGGGTTCTGCCTTGTTCTGTTTAAGGGTGTGGGTCATATGACATGTGGTCAGCCCCACTGCTGTATCTGTTCCCTGCAGGATGAGGACACAGTCCTTCTACTGCAGCCCGAGAAGGGTGAGTGCAGCCCAATCGCCCTGCATTGGCTACAGGAAGGAACCTACTGGACCTGGGGGTGTGACATTCACGGCTGAAGCTGTCTTGCTCTGTCTCTTCTCTAGTAAAGCACTGTTCCATCCAGGGCTTGACAGAGGCTCTGCTAACAAAACACCACAGGCAAAAGTGCAACAGGTAACACTTGCTCAACAAGCACAATGCGATTGTATCAGATTTCTTTGTACAGAGCATTTCTTCGCTTAGAGTCAGTCTTGAACTAGAATTTCTGGGTTAATGGGTAAGAATATTGGTGACTCTCTTGTCACAAAATGACACATTGCTTTTCTAAAGGGTTGACCAGTTTACTCTGATGCCAGAAACGATGCTAACATGTTTCTCCCCTGAATTAGATACCACCATCTTCAAAAAATATTGTACTAGTTTGAAAATCAAGAAACAATATGGATTTTCATGAATTTGTATTTCTTTGATTACTAGTGAAAATAAAACATTCTACATGCTTACTCATTATTAAAAAAATCAATGAATTGACTGAAATAATCTAAGTATTTCTGCCAAATTTTATCATTTCTAAAAAATAAGCTAACACTACTTTTTAAAAAAAAGCAAAAACAAATGTAATAGAGGACTTTAAGTCGGAGACAAAAGTGATTGGTTGACAACTGTGTAGAAAGTGGATTTGAAAAAATATAAGAAAAAGAAGAAAAGTTTTAAAGTTATACAGCATTCCAGATGAGAGATGATGGTGATGAATCCACAGGAGTAGCAGTATGGGTGGAAGGGGTGAAGTCAACAAGAATGAGAGTTTTAAGCTTGAGCAAGCTTCAAGAATTGGTGATGGACAGGGAAGCTTGGCACAGTCCATGAGGTCACAAAGAGTCAGACACAACTGAGCGACTGAACTGAACTGACCTGATACCACGGACTGGAACCAACATAATCTTGGTCCCTGTGTTAAGGATCCTGAACCAGGCATAATTTCTTTTCTCCACGTTAAATAGTAATGAGAACAAGCATGAGCTAAATTGGCTAATTGTTTGAGAAAATACTAGCTTCTTAAATATGAGATACCCACTCCAGTATTCTGGCCTGGAGAGGTCATTGGGGTCAGAAAGAGTCAGACATGACTGAGTGACTTTCACATAAACATGAAATTATAGAACCAACTAAATAGATGACCCGTCAAGACTAAAAGCTTCAGAACAATAACCTTGACATAATAGCCTAACTGAAATTATTATGTTATAAACTCTGTCTAATCTCAACCAGCTTCTTGCCTTAGAAGACTAACCTTAAAAATTGGTGAAAATCCAATAAATCCAAAAAAATAAATATGTAATAAAATCCAATAAATATCATCCTTGACTTCAAAGACACTGCTAAGATTGCAACGGTGGTTTTCTTCTTTACTACAGAGGCCTAAATAACTCAGCTCTACTGGATCAACAGCTTGTTCCTGTTTTCTTATAGTATTGAAAGTCCAGAATGTGTTGGGAGAAAGGGAGAAAGAAGCAAAAGAGAGAGAGTCTTACGGAAGATTCCTATCCTACCTCTATTACTGTAAAGTTTTCAAAATCTTGGTATGAAATCCTAGCTGAATGAGTCCTAGATTAAAATTCAAAATGGTTAGTCTGTGGCAAACCCATTGACTTCAACCTCTCAGGGCCTCAAGCTCTTTTTCTACTAAATAATGTAAAAATAAAAATTTCAACTTTTGTCCATCTTCAAACATATGAAATTATATATGTAAAACACTGAGTAGCTTGAGGGGAAAACAACTTTATGAAGTAAAGGAACTGTATGATTTTCTGATTGGAGTGGAACTTTTAACTCACATTCAACCACTTCTCCCTTTGAAGCACAAGATGAGATTTTCTGATTCTGCAGGAAGTGCCTTGAAACCAGTTATGTTTTACATGAATTTAGATTCTATCAAAATAGGTGACAGAACTAGTATCTGGGTATTAAGTTTCTTTCAAATAGTAGGAAACAGATAATGATCCCAGAGCCAGTAGGACCTTAAAAATAGACATAATCCTAAATTACACAGAAAAATGATTATAAAACGAGTACAAATATTGGCAGGTATCCATACAACACTTTATTCCAGTTATGCAAATTCAATTTTAAAATATTCTTTCCAAAAGAACCTATGCTTGTCATCATAAACATATTAAATCTTTATTGATTTTGAAATGCAAAGCAAATTTTGTTCAAAATTAGGAGAGAAAATAGCTACACTTCTATCTGGTTTGAATTTTCTCATTAACTATTTGTAATTTCTTTATATATTGCATGGACCAGGTGTTACACAAACCAGTATAAACCTTTTCAATGAAAACACAATAATTAATCAGAATATGAGAGCTTATCAACAGTATGTTGTGGTATATCATCTTGCGAAATCTAAATATAGTGCTGGGTCAACTCCTGTAGGTCACTAAATAGGACTGCCAGCAAATCAAGACAATTACTTTTTGTATTTCCCCCCTAACATTTTCACCACCTGTCTTCATGTCTGACCTCTCCAATCATTTCAAGCAGTTCACAAAGGGAAGAAGGAAAAAAAAACTGGCAAGCCCGTATGCCAAACTAAATCATATCCAGGAGACCAAATGCCTCCTGAACCTAAGAAATGGCTATTTATAGACCTGTAATTAGTGATTAAAACCTCAGGGAGTACTTTGTTTTCCTTTTAACCTTAAACTCCTCTCAGCTTCAGTGTATTCTCATACTAAATGTGATGCTGCACAGCTCTGCCATTTAATAGGAAACAACCTAGTAATTATTGTGGGAAATCTGTTCTTCACAGTATGTCTAGTTTGCCTCATGTCTTTAGTGGCCAATTATTCTTTAAAGTAAGATCAGAGCCTAATTTTTCATGGTCAACCATCAGGAAACTCAGCAATGTAGAAATTCAGAGAGACATTAAAAATGAAAAGTGACTTTTCATTAGTAGGAATATTTCTGATACATTTAAACAGGAATAGAGACTTAGGAAATGGATGTTCAACTAGGAAAAACAGAGTCAAACTCACTATATCCCTATAGATTTAATAAGTGAGAATCGAACAATGTTAGTTTAAAAGTGCTGCATGTGTCTGTGTGTGCACACGTGTACTCAGTCGTGTCCTACTCTTTGCAATTCTATGGACTGTAGCTTGTCAGGCTCTTCTGTCCAAGGGATTTCCCAGGCAAGAATACTGGAGGAGGTTGCCATTTTCTCCTCTGGGGGATCTTCCTGACTCAGTGATCAAACCTATGTCTCCTACTTTGGCAGGCAGATTCTTTATCAATGAGCCATCTGGGAAGTCCTTAAAAGTGCTTATCTATCATCAGTTGTTCTGAATATTAATGAGTGAAGCCCTATATATTTGTTTAACTAATATTTGCCCAAATATAGACACTTCACTTCTACCACTGAAAAATAGAGATCAGAAAACAAAGCCAAAATAAAAGACAAAAAGTAATGATTAAAGATCTCATGCATAGAAGCCCAAATAATTTACATAGATACTCTGCCCTCAAAAAGGGGGAGTGTAACACCCCACTGCTTGTGTGGGATCCATGTGGTAACTTCTTCCAAAGAGCACAGTATTCTCCAGGAACAAGGAGGAAGAAGAGAAGAGCTCTGAAGTCAAGAAACCTGACAAACCGCACCTCAGCCAGGTGACCACAGGCAGTATTAACAGTGTGGCTCATCCTGATAGTGTACCCTTGATATTTTGTGATGATAGTGGCACCTCTGGTTATTACTCCCATAAAAGCCCATAATCTCAGTTTAATCATGAGAAAAACACCAACCAAATTCCACTAGAGCAGCATCCTACAAAATACCTGACCAGTATTCCTCAAAACCATTAAAGTCATCAAAAACAATGGAAGTCTGAAAAACTGTCACAACCAAGAGGTCCTAAAGAGACAGGAGAACCAAGTGTTATGTGGTATCCTGAATGGAATTCTGGAATAGAAAAATGAGATTAAGTAAACACTGAGGAAATCTGAACAAATTATGGACTTTAGCTCATAAAACATCAATAATGGTTCATGAATCACAAAGAATATACCATATTAATATGTTAATAATAGGAAAAGTCATGAGTATATAGACATTTCCTGAACTAATTTCTCTATTTTTCTGTAGATCTAAAACTGATATAAAAGAAAACATAAATATATATATATATAATTTTTAAATTTTTACTTCATATTGGAACATAGTTGATATGACTTTAATGGCAGAAAGTGAAGAGGAACTAAACAGCCTCTTGACGAAGGTAAAAGAGGAGAGTGAAAAAGCTGGATTGAAACTCGACATTAAAAAAAAAAAACCTAAGATCATGGAATTATTGGTCCCACCACTTTATGGCAAATAGAAAGGGAAAACAGTGACAAATTCTATATTTTCTGTGGATGGTGACTGCAGTCTGAAATTAAAAGACACTTGTTTTTTCAAAGGAAGGCTAAGACCAACCTAGACAGTTTATTAAAAATCAGACACATCCTTCTTCTGACAAAAGTCTGACATAGTCAAAGCTATGGTTTTTCCAGTAGTCATGCACAGATGTGAGAGTTGGACCATGAAGAAGGTTGAGCACCAAAGAACTGATGCTTTTGAATAGCGGTGCTGGGGAAGACTCTTAAGAGTCCTTTGGACAACGAGGAGATCAGACCAGTCAATCTAAAAGGAAATAAGCCCTGAATATTCATTGGAAGGACAGTTGCTGAAGCTGAAGCTTTGATACTTTGGCCACCTAATGTGAAGAGCCAAATCATTAGAAAAGACCCTGATGCTGGGAAAGAGTGAAGGCAAAAGGAGAAGGGGGTAGTAGAGGATGAAATGGTTAGGTAGCATCACCAACTTAATGGACATAAATTTGAGCAAACTCTAGGAGACAGTGAAGTGAGGAGCCTGGCATGATGTAGTCCATGAGGTTGCAAAGAGTTAGACATAACTTTGCAACTGAACAACAATAATTGATTAACAATGTTGTGCTAGTTTCAGGTACACCACAAAGTGATTCAGTCATACTTGTATCTGTTATTTTTCAAATTCTTTTCCTATTTAGGTTATCACAGAAAATTAAGGAGAATTTCCTGTGCTATATAGTAGGTCCTTTTTGGTAATCTATTTTAAATATAATTCAGTTCAGTTCAGTTCAGTCACTCAGTCATGTCCAACTCTTTGTGACTCCATGAATCCCACCACACCAGGCCTCCCTGTCCATCACCGTCTCCGGAGTTCACTCAAACTCGCGTCCATCGAGTCAGTGATGCCATACAGCCATCTCATCCTCTGTTGTCCCCTTCTCCTCCTGTCCCCAATCCCTCCCAGCATCACAGTCTTTTCCAGTGAGTCAACTCTTCGCATGAGGTGGCCAAAGTACTGGAGCTTCAGCTTNCAAGCGCGGCAGGCCCCCAGTTTTGGAGGAGCCAGATGTTCAGGTTTTCGACGGTGCAGCTCAGGAACTCGGCAGGAAAGTTAGCGTTTATCTCTCCCTAGAGCCTGGACCCAAGGTCAAGGCAGGCCAGCAGGCAGCCTGACTTAAATGAGTCTGGTGCACTTCAAACTACAGCCAGATCGGGGCCCCAAAGTCCAGAGGCCCTCGGGTAGGGGAGGGGCCAGGCCCCAGCTGGACTCCTGCAGGACTACTTGGGGACCGGGGGGAGGCCTGTCCAAAAGTGCTGCCCCATAGGCAGGATAGACACGTGTATAACCATGACACGAGGATGCATGGGTGGGGACAACAGTCCACGGCTGTTCCCAGGAGAAGGAAATCTCAGGTCAGAAAAGGTGTCGTGGAGGAGTGGTTTGAGTGGGGCTTAAAGAAAGCCAGGATATGCCCCAGAGCCAAGGGAGAGAGCAAGGGAGTTGGTGGACCATGTGTGGGTAGAGAGTTGAGCTCTGTTCTGCAGACAGGAGATGGTGGCTACCTCAGCCAGTTCCCAGCCCAGTCCTCCTGTCCCAAGGGTGCCCCTGGAGTGGTGGCAGTGTCTGAGTGGGGGCGGGCATGGTGGCTCTGACACCCCACCTCCTCTGGGCCCCAGCTTGCGACCTCTCGACCTGGAGTTCATGAAACACCTCAGCAAAGTTGTGAACATCATCCCCGTCATTGCCAAGGCTGACACCATGACCCTGGAGGAGAAGTCTGAATTCAAGCAAAGGGTGAGAAGGACCCTCTCCTTTTCCTGTCCCCATGCTTGCCTCTCCCGCTCTGGCCCAAGCCCTCATCTATCCTCTTATTACTGTACCCACCTCCTACCCCACTTCCCACCCAGCTCCTACTCAACTGTTAGAGAGGCGAGGCTGGTGGAGAAGAGAAGTTAGTGCAGCTCCAGCCTTCTTGCCCTCCAAACTTACCTGCTGCTGCTGCTAACTTATCTGCAAACACCACTAAATTCATAAATCACCTCCAACGTGAGAAACCACTCCACACTGTTAGGTTGCTTGAAGGACGAGACTAATTAATCAACCACCCACTGGTCTTTATCGTTATTTTCCATAAGCTCTGCCCTGTGCTGGACACACAAGGGAATGGGTTGGGGAAACGCTGGAGAAGTATAAAGACGGTTGCTGCCTTTAAGAAACGTCATCAAGGAGATTATTGAAAAGCACTGGTGGCTTCCTGGAGGAGGAGACTTAAGCTGAGCTTTGAAAGAGGACAAACGGGGAGAGGCTGGGGGTGGCAAGCTGGACCTCTCTCCCTGCCAAGAGGAGTGAAACAAGTATGGCATGAGCACTGCCCCCATGGAGTCTGTTCTCAGCGGTCCTGCTTGTCTGGATCCTGATCTTACACACCCTGAGAGGAACAGACTGCACCCCCGGATTCTTCCTCCTGGCAGGCTGCGGTGGGCCGTGGTAACTGTAGGGCTGGAGCTTCCATTCATTCAGGATCCTCCTGCTACCCAGGGCCTCAGAGTTCAAAGATGACTGCCATTTACCCCTCTGGCTTCAGTATGCACACATTTGCACAAGCATGCACACGTACACATAGCCCTCTCTCTATCCTGACGTTTGGCTACCGTGCTTCTCCCGCCCGCCTCTAGGTTCGAAAGGAGCTTGAAGTGAATGGCATTGAATTCTACCCCCAGAAGGAATTTGATGAGGATTTGGAGGACAAGACAGAGAATGACAAAATCCGGGTAGGTGCCTAGGACTCTGTTTATCACATAGATGCCCACATTGGTCCCCCTGGGATATGTAACATGTACCACTTCTGTTTTTCCTCCTGCTTTCCCCTTTTCAAACTCCCTGCCCCACCTTGCCTGACCAAGACCAGAAATGGCATGGGAGAGGATGAGGACTGGGGCCCTCGCNTCTGTTTATCACACAGATGCCCACATTGGTCCCCCTGGGATATGTAACATGTACCACTTCTGTTTTTCCTCCTGCTTTCCCCTTTTCAAACTCCCTGCCCCACCTTGCCTGACCAAGACCAGAAATGGCATGGGAGAGGATGAGGACTGGGGCCCTCGCTGTGACTGTGAACCCTGCACCCAGAAAGCCAAATTCTCCTGTTCATCCCCAGAGCCAACAGAAGCTGCTGGTTCCCCCACCAGGCCAAGCAAAACCAGAGTATGGGGTAATGGAAGGATATAGGCAGCAAAAGCTTCAGGCAGAGCGCCTCCTCAGTTTTTCCTTCTTTAAAATTCAGAGACCAGGCCATATGAGTAGCTCGTTGGCTCTTTTGCTACCCTAGAAGAACCCTTTTTAAAAAGCTAGTGTCAGACAGACTCCAGTATGTTGTTGTTCAGTCACTCAGTCGTGTCTAACTCTGCGATCCCGTGGACTGCAGCATGCCAGACTTCCCTGTCCTTCACCATCTCCTGGAAGAATTTGCTTAAATTCATGCATTGAGTTGACAATGCCATCCAACCATCTCATCCTCTGCTGCCCCCTTCTCCTCCTGCCCTCAATCTTTCCCAGCATCAGGGTCTTTTCAACCCTAACTTCTGAGCAGCCCCTGACGTGTTTCCTGGGAATCTTAAGGCTTCATGAAACCTGGCTGAAAACCCTTGACCTTTATGATTTCCAAGATCCTTCTCAATTCTAAACTTACACTGTTCTGTGATTCCTCATCAGAATCCTGGGTTCTAGTCTGAGCTTTTCCACTAATCACTGTCAGTCAGTCAGTTCAGTTCAGTTGCTCAGTCGTATCCAACTCTTGGCAACCCCATGAGTCGCAGCACACCAGGCCTCCCTGTCCATCACCAACTCCGGAGTTCACTCAGACTCACGTCCATCGAGTCGGTGATGCCATCCAGCCATCTCATCCTCTG
>SJYA01000245.1:134504-206696 GCA_006410615.1 Neotragus moschatus
TCATGTTCAGCTCTTTGCAACCCCATGAATCGCAGCACACCAGTCCTCCCTGTCCATCACCAATCCCGGAGTTCACTCAGACTCACGTCCATAGAGTCGGTGATGCCATCCAGCCATCTCATCCTCTGTCGTCCCCTTCTCCTTCTGTCCCCAATCCCTCCCAGCATCACAGTCTTTTCCAGTGAGTCAACTCTTCGCATGAGGTGGCCAAAGTACTGGAGCTTCAGCTTTAGCATCATTCCTTCCAAAGAAATCCCAGGGCCGATCTCCTTCAGAATGGACTGGTTGGATCTCCTCGCAGTCCAGGGGACTCTCAAGAGTCTTCTCCAACACCACAGTTCAAAAGCATCAATTCTTTGGTGCTCAGCTTTCTTCACAGTCCAACTCTCACATCCATACATGACCACAGGAAAAACCATAGCCTTAACTAGATGGACCTTTGTTGGCAAAGTAATGTCTCTGCTTTTCAATACGCTATCTAGGTTGGTCATAACTTTTCTTCCAAGGAGTAAGCATCTTTTAATCACTGTAACCTGGGACAAATCCCTCACTTAGGCCTTGAGTCTCCTTCTCCATCAAGTGTGGTAACCTAGGAGAAGGCCCTCACCTGATGTATTTGAGACAGGTAGTTTACTGAAAAAAATCAATTGAAATCATTTTAAGAATGAAGCATACAAATCTTAAATGTTTTAAAACAGATGTTTTACTGAATTATTAAAATATCAAAAACATAATGTTCATTAAACATTCTTTTTATATAGAGACAAGGCGTCTTCTTTGGAGATAAGTCCACTCTTTTATTTAATTCAGTGCTTTTTAAAAAAATACATTTTTTACTATGTCTAGTCTTAGTTGTGGCATGCAGGCTTTTCATTGCAATTTTGGGGCTTCTCTTTAGTTGGGGCCAGAGCATGTGGGTTCTGTAATTTGCAGCATGCAGTCTATCTAGTTGAGGCACTTGGGCCCTGTGGCATGTGGGATCTTAGTTTCCTGACCAGGGATCAAACTCATGTCCCTTGCATTGAAAGGCAGATTCTTAACCACTGGACCACCAGGGAAGTCCTGCTAAATCCACTCTTAATGCAAAAGGAACTCACCTTTATCAAGTCTTTCTGAAACATCCCATTTTCAGAGAAACAGATCTCCACACTGATATGTCCTCAGCTTATATAATAGTTGCTGCTAAGTCACTTCAGTTGTGTCTGACTCTGTGCGACCCCATAGACGGCAGCCCACCAGGCTCCCTCATCACTGGGATTCTCCAGGCAAGAATACTGGAGTGGGTTGCCATTTCCTTCTCCAATGCATGAAAGTGAAAAGTGAAAGTGAAGTCACTCAGTCATGTCCGACTCTTAGCAACCCCGTGGACTGCGGCCCACCAGGCTCCTCCGTCCATGGGATTTTCCAGGCAAGAGTGCTGGAGTGGGGTGCCATCGCCTTCTCTGATATAATAGTTAGCTAATTTATCAAAATGCAGTAACAGTACACACCAGGCAGATCAACTTGGGAACAGACACCTGCTGGAGCAAAGGAGCCTAGGTACATCAGAAAGTGGCCTTTGAACTCTGGCAGGGCAGCAGGTATGGGCCTCTGCCAGTGCGGGAGACCATGTAAAACTCATTACTTTGGCTGTCCATTGGGTGGGTGTCGTCTAAGAGGTCTGTCTTTCTTGGCTAGCTCACAGAGTTGTTCCAAATCAAACCAGACCCTGTTAAAAGTGCTGAAGAGTACAAAGCATTCGCCAGTTGTGGGAAAGCTGATTTACTGAGGTTAACCAGCCAGGCAGGGGAGCAATCAGGTCTGGGACCCTGGGACTTCAGACTCCCAGTCCAGTGCTCTTTTTAAGAGACAAGAGCCTGGCCTCTGCCGTCAGTGGGATCACTGAATGAGCTTCAGAAATGTGCAGTTCAAGGTTAGAGGCCCAGGACTGTATGGCATCCTACCTTGGAGGCGCAAAGAGTAGAAGGACGACATGCGCGCGTGTCTGCTTTGCCAGCAGGAGAGCATGCCTTTCGCTGTGGTGGGAAGTGACAAGGAGTACCAAGTGAATGGCAAGCGGGTCCTCGGCAGAAAAACTCCCTGGGGCATCATTGAAGGTAATTCAATGCATCTTCTTGAAGAACTGGTTGCCAGTCAATTATGCTTATTAATTAAGCATCTGTGGGTCAAGGCACAGTCCTAGGATGCAAGATGTAAAATGAATGCCAGCCAGAGCCGGCCAGACCCTGCCGTAAGGGGCTTACAGTCTAATTGAGAAGCTGAGACTCGTGAGCAGGAAGCAATAAAAGATGGGTTTAGCACCTGACCGGGAGGCACTAGCTTGAGGGTCAAAGGAGTTCAGAACATGGAGAGATTAATAAGGATCAGAAAAACCAGAGAAAGGTTTTCACATGAAAGGAGGCATGATCTGAAAAGCTGCTGAAGGGTTTTTCAGATGTTGCCATTTTCATTTTATTAGGAATGATGTGACCTTGAGAAGGTCACAGTGATTCTGAGAGCTCTCAGAGAATCACTTCGGTGATGAATTCATCATGATGCCCTTGGAGGGGGGCAGGGTAGGGATGGAAGCCCTGTTCTCAGATCATCCTCGCTGAGGCACTTGGATCTCAGGTTAAGTGTCCTGCCCAAGATCACATGACTTGGTGAAACCTGGATTTTAGACCTGGATATTTTGATTTCAAAACCAAGTTTATCCTATTATATCATGTTGTCTCTTATTTTTCTATCTTTTGTTGGGATTTTTAAAAAATAGCATTGTTCTCATCAATTGAATTGAATGAAATTATAAGAACATCTGTCCTCCCCATAGATGATGAGAAAGAGTGCTCATGACTTAATTCTCTTCAGCTTCCATCATCTTTGTCAAGTGATTTGCAAATAGTAGGCACTTGATCTATGTTGAATTAGATTTATCAAGCCATCCTGACCTTTTTAAGATGGCTCGATTATTCTGTGTGTTTACTGTCTTCCAATCAGATTATAAGCTCCTTAAAGATGGAAATTGTGTCTTCGGCCTTGGGCAAGTTTCTTAGACTCTGTGTGTATTAGTTTCTTCTCCTATAAAATGGGGAATATAATACTACCTATGAGCTATTATTCCACAGAGTCTAGAATAGTTTTGTGCCCTTGTTGCTGCTTCATGAATCCTTGTTCAATGAGTAAAATCCAGTGCAGTCAAGTGCCAAGATGAGCACAGCTCTGGAAGGTGACAAATGCCCGGCCCATGGCTCAGTCCATGACCTGAACAGAAATTCACCTGCTGCTTTCTGCATTAGTGAATGACCACCTGTTCTTGCTGTTTGTTTGTTCACAGTGGAAAACCTCAACCACTGTGAGTTTGCCCTGCTTCGAGACTTTGTCATCAGGTAAGATGCACCCCTCCCATCCGATGGCAGGTTTAATTATTTGGGGTCCAGAGGCCACTTGTTCAGATCCACTTCCTTGGTCTCCCGGTCCCTCTGACAGAGCTTCTGCCACAGTCCCCACTCCCATCTTGAAGGACAAGGGGCTCAAGAGGTGTCACTGGCTCTCTGGTCCCAGTCACTGGGTCCAGACCCTGGAAGCAATGTGTTGACCTGAGACGTGGGTCCTCTCTCCCTCGTCCTGCCTCTAATCATCCCTCTCTCTTGCCCTGTGCCCTTCAGGACCCACCTCCAGGACCTCAAGGAAGTAACACACAACATCCACTACGAGACCTACAGGGCCAAGCGTCTTAATGACAATGGAGGCCTCCCCCCGGTGAGCGTGGACACAGAGGAAAGCCACGACAGTAACCCATGACGACCCTTTCTCCGTATCATCACACATATCCACTTCCCCCCACACACACATCCTCAGACCACCACCCACCACCTTCTTCCTTTCTACTCTGTCCCACAGGCCTGTCTGGTAATTGTGGAGCATCTTGTCTACAGTGTGTGTGTGTGTATGAGAGATAGAGAGTGTGTATGTGTGTGTGCGTGCATGTGTGTGTATGTGTGTGCGCCTGTGCAGGGCTGAGGTATTTATACTGCCTCCCTGGAAAGTTCCTAGTAAGCTTGGTTCCTCCATGGCTGTCCATTATCTGTCTCCTTTCCTTGTGTCCCAGAACAAGGCCGTGTGCCTCACTCAAGAGGTCTGGGGGAGGCTTCATTTAAAAATGATGGGAGCAGGTGAGCCTCAGGTAATGCTTTCTTATCTCTGAATCCACCTGTGAGCAGGGACCACAGAGATTCTCCAAAGACAGTCTGTGGAGCTCGACCTGGGATGGTGGGATGCGGGGAGTTGAGGACTTAATGTTCCCTGTAAGCCCAGGGTGGTCTATGGTGAAGCTAGGACTTTTGGGGAAAAGAAAGATCACGGGAGAGCAGAGAAGTCGGCCAGTGCTGGGCTCCTGCAGAATTAGTGCCTACAAGTGGAGGAGAGAGCTCCACCCTTCAGTCTGTGTGGCATTCACTGTCCAGAAGCTACCACCTGTCTCTGTCGCAGACTGCTGCTTTCCACATATCCCACCCCAGCCCCCCGCCTCACTCTTCTCTGCTCCCCCCTTCTCTCTTTCTTCCCTTTCCCTCCTTCCTTTGTCCTGCCCCCTCTGACTTCTTTCATTTCCTTTTAGCCTAATCCACTTGAGCTGCACTTCTATATTTAGGATTTATGTCCAGGTTACTTCCAAAAGTGACTTTAGGCCACTTAACATCCCCAGTAAAGTCACAGGACAGTTCAAAAAGGAGATTACAAGGGAAATCAGATCTGTGAGAAGCATGGGAAACACAGTTTCTGCAGTCGAGCAATGAAAACGGTCCTGAGCTTGTGGGCAGCCTTGCAAAGGACAGGACACAGGGAGTATGTGGTTCCCAGTGTCTGGTTAAAGAAACATGTGCTGGTCAAGTGAGACAACCTTTATTTTAGGTGTCAGGTCCTAGCAGAACTGAGTCTAAAGAAGTATCAAGAACAATATACAGTGTTTGTCTTTCTTGGTTGTTTGGCTTCAGAGACAGTTTTGAACCTCATCTCCCTTCTGTCCATCAGGATTCTTCCTCCTTAAAGCTGGCTTCTGTTTCTCCTCCTCCTTGTATATACTTGACCTCCTTCTCCTTCACTTCTATTCTCTTTCTCGTGTTGAAGCTACTTGCATTTTTGTCTGTCTTTCTCAGCTTTCTGCACTTCTTCTTCCTCACCCCTGTAGACATGCCCAGTGACACTCACAAGCCTACATGTAGCCTTTTCTTGCCTTCCCCTTCAGCCCTGTATTTATTAATGCATATATTTTCCATGTTGTTTGACACACAAGTTACTCTTTCTCCTTTAGTCTGTAAGGTGGCTGAAATTTCAAGCTGGGGAAACAATTTAGCCTCAGGCAAGGGGAAAAATTGATACAGTTTACAGTGACCTCTTATAACCTCCTGTTTCATCTCCTGGTCCAACCCGAGGTGTTTTACTGGCCTTCTACAAATCCCAGCATTTATAGGCCCTTATCACTCAGGTGCTAGGAAAACATATAGACTTAAGACCAAGATTCAGCAAACCAGGAGAAAGAGGTAGGTGATCAGATTGCTAGTGGCCCCCAACTCATGGTCTCCAATCTTTCCTGGAGGCTCATTACCATTCCAACCCCCATCTTCCCTCACCCACACAGTTATTCCAGATTAGGTGCCAGTCAGAGCAGAACAGCTCAGGGTTAGAGTCCAGAGGTTGCTAAGTTTCAACAGAAGAGGGACCCCTGGCTTATACGAAGATGTGGGACTGGACACCTTGGCCTCACAGGGAAGGTCTGGGGTGGGCATGGGGGGCCCTGGCGAGGCCGAGGAAGAGAATAGGAGGATGATGCCTGGGGCTCCTCGACCATAGTCTCAGCCTCCCTGGAGGAGCTGTTCTGTATGCCTGCTGTCAGCTGCCGGTCTCCACACCCTCAACCGTTCTCAACCCCCCTGCAGGGAGAAGGCCTCCTGGGCACTGTCCTTCCACCCGTGCCAGCCACCCCCTGCCNCATCACCCTGCTTATTTAACTTATATTTTAAATATAGTAGTGTGTATATATCAATCCCAAACTTCCAATTTATCCCTCCCCCTGAACCTTCCCTCTTTGGTGACCATATGTTTATTTCTAAGTCTGTAAGTCTGTTTCTTTTTTATAAAAAGCTCATTTGTATAATGTTTTTAAATTCCACATATAAGTATTATCATATGATGTTTATCTTTCTCTGTCTGATTTACTTAGTATGGTGATCTCCAGGTCTATATATATTGCTGCAAATGACATTATTTCATTCTTTTAAGGCTGAGTAATATTCCGTTGTATATATGTACCAATCTTTATCCATTCCTCTGTTGAAGGACATTTAGGTTGCTTCCATGTCTTGGCTATCGCAAATAGTAATGCAATAAACATTGGGGTGCATGTATCTTTTCAAAAGTGTGGCTTATGCCAGATATATGCCCAAAAGTGGGATTGCTAGATCATATGTTAGCTCTATTTTTAATTTTTAAAGGAAACTCCATACTGTTCTCCATATCAGCTATACCAGTTTACATTCCCACCAACAGTGTAGGAGGGTTCCCTTTTCTCCTCACCCTCTCCAGCATTTATTATTTGTAGATTTTTAATGATGACCATTCTGATGGGTGTGAGATGACACCTTAGTGTAATTTTGATTTTCATTTCTCTAATAATTAACCATGTTGAACATTTTTTCATGTGCCTCTTGGCCATCTGAATCTCTTCTCTGGAGAAATGTCTATTAGGTCTTCTGTCAATGTTTTGATTGGCTTGTGTTTTGCTTTTGTCTTTTTTTTTTTTTTTTTTAATATTGAGCTGCCTGAGTTGTTTGTAGCTTTTGAAGATTAACCCCTTGTTTGTTGAATCAATATTGTCAAAATGACTTTACTACCCAAGACAGTCTACCAATCCAGTGAAACCTCCATTAAATTACCAATGGTATTTTCATAAGCTATAACATTTGTTTTTAATTTGTATAGAAACATAAAAGACGCTGAACAACAAAAGCAATCCTGAGAAAGAAAAATGGAGCTAGGGGAATCAGGCTCCCTGACTTCAAACTATACTACAAAGCTACAGTCATTGAAACACTATGGTACTGGCACAAAAACAAAACTGTAGAGCAATGGAACAGGATACATATCCCAGAAATAAACCCATGCACTTATGGTCTATTAATCTATGACAAAGGAGGTAAGAATATGTAAGGGAAAAAGATACTCTCTTCAATAAGTAGTGCTGGGAAATCTGGTCAGCTATGCATAAAAAAATGAAATTAGAACATTCTTTGACATCATATACAAAAATAAACTCAAAATGGATTAAACACCTAAATGTAAGACCTGATACTATAAACTCTTAGAGAAAAACATAGGAAGAGCACTCTTTGATGTAAATCATACCAAGATCTTTTTCAGTCTGTCTCCTAGAGTAATAGAAATAAAAACAAAACTAAACAAATAGATCTAATTAAACTCAAAAGCTTTTTTGCACACCTAAAGAAATCATAAATAAAATGAAAAAAACAACCCATGTTGGGAGAAAGTATTTGCAAAGTATAACATATTTAAAAAATAATAATACCTCTAGTACCCAGATCTTGGTTCCTTGGAGGAATTGGCTTGGTTCCTTGGCTGATTCCCGGAGTAGGGCAGAAGATAAAAAACTAAAACCTGGATCAAGAAAGTAAAAAAGTACTCAAAAAGAAAAAAAAAAAAAAGAAAAGAAAAACCTCCACAGTGATAAGCATATGTCAAAAGGATATATGAACTAACCGAAAGAGCTCCTAATGACCAAAGCCAGAAAAAGTTAATCATTTAGCTTTTGCCACTGATCCAAGAAGAAAAGAAACTAATATCAATAAGCTGCACTATATTAAATGCTGAACATTCATGTTGAATTTAACCTGAAGGTACCACTCTATGATGAAGATGTGATTATCTCAACTTTATAAATGAAGAAGCTACAGGTCAACAAATTGAGTGCCTTGCCCAAGTCTCACAAGTTTCAGAAACAAAACTATATGTTTTGAATCCTGGGGTTGCATAGCCCCTAAGCCCATACTTTTTTCACTATCCAAAGCTATCTCTAATTCAAATTCAGTCTTCATCTGATCATGAAGCTTTGTCCTAAATTATTTAAAGTTTTCTTGTGGATACCTATTAGAAAGTTTTAAAAAATTAGATAGAGAAAGGAGCCTATGTTAAAATTTATTATTATTATTCTTTTAGTGACCATAATGTACAAATTATACACACACACACACACACACACACACACACACACACACAGACTACAAAGCTCAGGACATTAAGAGATATCCATTTAAGGTACCCAGAGCTTAACTCTTCTTGGAACTTCAATTTGCATCCCAGCAGTGGCAACTTATACTTAGTCAGTCCCTTAAAAAGCAGAGTATTTCTGCCTCATTTCTGTTTACTTAGCCTTGAGAAGAGCCAGTTTCTACCAAGTTGTTGAATAAACAGCTAATGGAATCTCTGTGTGACTTCATGAGAAGAAAGAACCCAACATACTTCATAAGGCTGCTCTCATCAAGCTGCTACCTTGGAAAGGCCAAAAAGAATCTAGTTAAACAGTGTTTTATCAGGGAATGCACAGTAAGAGCACAACCCAGCATAGCGCATACACTGCCTATGTGCGGGCTACATCCCTCTCCACATACCACCAATCCCACCTCTGTTCCCTGTCCCTGCCAGTCGCATCATGTGATGCTAGGTAAACTTCTCAACCAAAGGCCTTAGTATCCAAATACTAACCCAGTGGCTGTTCACTACTGTATTTAACCAACACTGTTCTATATTGCTCTTGTTGAAGTTTACTTCTTTGTGGATAAGTAATCCGCATTGGTTGTTTTGGACTATATGGATTTTATTTACATATTTTCTTCCTTCAGCCACTTAGTGGTTCATTCCAACTACGTTTTCAAATTCCAACTTGAACACTGTCTCAAGAATTGTGTGGCTTGGAAAGTTAAATCCTAGACAATGATCAAAACTATGAGGTGTCTCAAAGTATTTTTCTGATTTTGAAAATAAACCTTTCTTTTTTCCAAATTATAGTCTTTATCATTATTCAATTAGTCACTTTTATATGTAGGTCATTTTCATTATATCTTTATAAACAAACTTTTTAAATCTTCTTAGAACCTAGCCATGTTATTTTCTTATTTTCCTTGCATAAACAATCTTCAAATCATTGAAGAATAGACTAAGAGATTGAAAAATATCTGGCACTATGTAGTAGAAATGATCTTATTACACTGAGAAGGCATCCGAGGCCTTCCAAAGTGGGCTTCCAGACTCTGGGAAAGTTTTATGGAGGCACAGCTCATATCCAAAAGGCTTGATATACAATAAACCAACTCAAGTTTCTATGTCAAAGGATAAAGAATATGCCATTCAGAATGATATATTGGGGCAGGAGGTTAGGGAGACAGTATAGTTAATCTAATGTTTTTTAGATTACTAATCTTTATAACAAAATAATTTTAAATAACTTATTTTTCTTTCTTACAAAAAAAAAAAAAAACAATGAATGGCTAACTTCCAAGTAAAAAGTATATTTTGCCTGCCTGAAATAAATTAACAACAATATGAGTAACAAAATTTTAAGCAGAGTTTGAAAAATATTATTTCTAGTATTTTCCCACAGTTAACAGTCTGGTGACATTTTCCCTTGCTAGATAACCAAGGAGCTAACCCTATATAACATTCTGGCAGTTTGCCCCTCTGGACAAGGGTGGGAAAAGCAAGTATTCAAATTCTGGGAAAAAGCCATCTCCTAGGAGACCCCCATGTTTACCTTTCTTGGAGGAAATTCTGTGAGAGCAGGACTTTCCATGTCTAAGCAGGTGACAGGCAGAAAGAGCTTTCAGAGAAGGGATATCCAAAACTCCTCCCCAGCAAATGCCTATGGCAAACATTAGCTTATTTGACTTCTTGTAATTAAATGTCTGTGTAACTGTCCAAAGCCTCACGCTGCCATGAAGAATGAAATCTCTGGGAATTTAGCCCCTGTATTTAATGGCTGGCAGGGAGACATGGCCAAAAAGAGAGAGAGGGTTGAAGAAAGGGCAGAACCAGTTTGCATAAAGAATGGAACAAAGCATCTCTCATCAAAAAAAAAATTAAAAATCAAATTTTAGCACCCAGTGTTTCTAATTAAATTTGGATTATTTCAAAGACATTCCCTTTCCCATCACAAACTGTTTTAGAAAGGATTAAGCATGATGCTAAAGAAGAGATTTGAGGTTCCAAACCATTGAACAAATAGGACATTTTTAATATGATAGGTCACATATGAGGCTTGCTTCCAGTATAGAAAATGTTGGGAAATGTACATACTGGGTCTAACCATAGTTAATATTAGATTTTGTACAAATGAGGATGGAAGAAATAGCCAAACTGCACCATAGGTATAATTATATCCTTGAATCTCATTTAAAAGTTCTGCTATAAATTCTTAGGGAAACAATCTAGAATCCTTTTTTTTTAAAAAAAGGATTAAGATTCAATTGTTTTTCATCTTTGTGATAGGGTAATAAAGAGGGTGCATTCAGTGATCAAAGCAGTAATGGGGGCTCAGGGAAGGATGGAGCCCACGTAGTTAGGACAAAGAGTAGGTGTTTTACTGATGAAGCATCTTTGAAATGAGCTATGAAAGAGAAGGAGCATTGAGTGTTTGACAGGTGGGGATAGTGAGGAGTAATGTCTGGGTAAAGGCTCAATGGCTAAAAATTCATCGTAACAATAACAATAATAGTGAGTTTGGGTACACGAATTGGCAACTTGTTTAGAGCTAGTGGCTATCAAAATGCAGTACGTGAAGCAGCTGCAGGCATTGTGTAGAAACTTGTTAAAAGTGTAAATTCTTCCAAAGAAGATATTCAAACACCCAACAAGTGTACACGAAGAGGAGCTCAATATCACTAATTATCAGGGAAATAAAAATCATATTTGTTAGACTAGTTATTATTTAAAAAGGCAAAGGATAACATGTGTTGACAAGGATGTAGAGAAAAGAGAAAAATTCTTGAGCATTATTTGTGGGAATATGAATTAGTGCAATGACTATGGAAAATAGTATCAGTTCAGTTCAGTCACTCGGTTGTGTCCGACTCTTTGCAACCCCATGGGCTGCAGCACGCCAGGCCTCCCTCTCCATCACCAACTCCTAGAGTTTACTCAAACTCATGTCCACTGAGTTGGTGATGCCATCCAGCCATCTTACCCTCTGTAGTCCCCTTCTCCTCCTGCCTTCAATCTTTCCCAGCATCAGGGTCTTTTCCAAGGAGTTAGTTCTTCGCATCAGGTGGCCAAAGTATTGGAAAATAGTGTGGAAGTTTCTCAAAAAATTAAAAATAGAACTGCTATATGACCTAGCAATTTCACTCCTAAGTATATATACAAAGGAAATTAAGTCATTATACCAAAAAGACATCTGTACCCTCACGATTTTTGCAGCATTATTTACAGTAGTCAACACAAGAAACAATCTAAAAGTCCATTGGATAAAGAAAATGTGGTATATACATTTACAGTAGAATATTATTCAGTTATAAGAAAAAGAAATCCTGCCATTTGTGATAACATGAAAGGAGCTTGAGGGCATTATGCTAAGTGAAATAAGTCAGACAGAGAAAGACAAATTCTGCGTGATTTCACTTATTTGTGGAACCCAGAAAACAAACAAACAAACAAACTCAGAGAAATGGAAAACAGACTGGTGGTTTCCAAAAGCCAGGTAGGGGAAGTCCAGGGAGAAGGCATAATTTATTCTCCTCTGATAATGGTTTATATCTTGCTTTCTTATTTTAGCTATTTTATTTCATAAACATTTTTCTTTTATCTTTTTTGAGGTTCAGTTCAGTTCAGTTCAGTCACTCAGTTGTGTCCGACTCTTTGTGACCCCATGAATCACAGCACACCAGGCCTCCCTGTCCATCACCAACTCCTGGAGTTCACTCAGACTCACATCCATTGAGTCAGTGATACCATCCAGTCATATCATCCTCGGTCGTCCCCTTCTCCTCCTGCCCCCAATCCCTCCCAGCATCAGAGTCTTTTCCAATGAGTCAACCCTTCGCATGAGGTGGCCAAAGTACTGGAGCTTCAGCTTTAGCATCATTCCCTCCAAAGAAATCTTAGGTCTGATCTCCTTCAGAATGGACTGGTTGGATCTCCTTGCAGTCCAAGGGACTCTCAAGAGTCTTCTCCAACACCACAGTTCAAATGCATTAATTCTTCAGCGCTCAGCCTTCTTCACAGTCCAACTCTCACATCCATATATGACAANGCTTTAGCATCATTCCCTCCAAAGAACACTTAGGTCTGATCTCCTTCAGAATGGACTGGTTGGATCTCCTTGCAGTCCAAGGGACTCTCAAGAGTCTTCTCCAACACCACAGTTCAAATGCATTAATTCTTCAGCGCTCAGCTTTCTTCACAGTCCAACTCTCACATCCATATATGACAACTGGAAAAACCATATGCACAAAAATATTGTAAATATTTCCAAGTTGGAAACAACAAATGAAAAGTTGATTATTTTATAGCAGATTACATCATAATCAAGGGACATTAGTACTCAGAGAGTAAGAGATTTTAGTTTTTTTAAAGTAATTTAATGTATATACTATGACAATAGGCTGGAATAAACATTGATATGAGCCAAAAGTATGGATACGCTGACATTCAGTGCTTAACTGCAGTAATTTACCCATATTTTCTGGGATGGAAATCAATAAAAATTTTCAGTAGTGACAAAGCACTCTTAGACAGCAAGCTGATAACAGAAGAATATACCAGCTACATAGAGAATGTGTTACACTCAGAGGGAAGGGTGATATGGAGTAAGGGTTGGGAGTTTTAGCTATGAGCTTCATGGGGTTCCCATGAACTCACCTGGGACATTTGAAGAACCAAATAATTAATAAGAGTGATGAAAAATAATCCATTAAATAAAATAGGAATCCATAAGTTCAAAACAAACAAATAAATACATGGAAATTTGATAAAAAAAAATATTTGAGTCTCAAATTACCTTTGCAAAAATTGTTTATGAATTGCAAGAAGAAAAGAATAATTTAATGATGGAAAAACCCAAAGACACCACCTTAATCAAGTGATCAAAGAGAAGATCATAAGACATAAGACAATTCAATGTTACCCACCTAGTGATAGAATATAGTATGAACAAACACAGTATGGGGCTTCATGGTAGCTCAGTGGTAAAGCATCTGCCTGCAATGCAGAAGACACAGGAGACACGGGTTCGATCCCTGGGTCAAAAAGGTTCCATGGAGAAGGAAATGGCAACCTACTTCAGTATTCTTGCCTGGAAAGCTGCAAGGACAGGGGAGCCTGGAGGGCTACAGACCACAGGGTCGCAAAGAATCAGACACAACTGAGCAGGCACACACACGCACACACAACATCTGAGAGAATCCCCTCAAAGGNTCAAAAAGCTTCCATGGAGAAGGAAATGGCAACCTACTTCAGTATTCTTGCCTGGAAAGCTGCAAGGACAGGGGAGCCTGGAGGGCTACAGACCACAGGGTCGCAAAGAATCAGACACAATTGAGCAGGCACACACACGCACACACAACATCTGAGAGAATCCCCTCAAAGGTGCTTGAATCTTGTCATTAGAAAGACAACCCAAATTGAGGGGTCTTCTACAAAACAGTTGACCATTAAAGTCATGAAATGCAAGGGAAAACTGAGAAAATGTTCCCAACTGAAAGAGACTAAAGAGACAAGACAACTTAATGCAACACATGAGTCTGAAGTAGGTCCTTTTGCCATAATTACATTATTGGCACAACTGAAGAAACTCAATGGGATCTCAGCTTTAAGTGTTGACAATATGTCGATGTTAACTTCCAGAATTTGATGGTTGTTATGGCTACCTGTGAGACTGTTCTTGATTGTAGGATTTATATACTAAGATGTTCAAAAATCAGCAACTTACCCTTGAATGGTGCTGTAAAAACAAAGGTGGATAGTTTTGGTAAGTTCAAGGATGTTTTGAAATAAAAATTACAATATAAAAAAAACCCCATAAAACAGGAAGTTTTGGATTTGGAAAGAAGTGCACTGGCTGCCGGTGCTCGAAATGCAATGTGAGATCACAAACCCAACGTACAGTTTCAGACTTTTCGGTTAAGCTACAAGTAGAGGAAGAGAGTCCCAGTATGCCAGGAAGCAGAACATCAAACAGATCTTCTGAATCACACCAACAAGGCAAAGTGCCTGGAGGTTGAGGAGTTGCTTCCGGGGCAGGTCAAACAGGAATCAGAGCTCTGCCTCTGCATGCAGGTCAGCGATAGATCCCAAGGTTAAAGAGAAACCCAGATGTAGCAGCAAAACAGAGCCCAGCATGCCCAACAAGACAGAGATCAGGGCACAGGTACATTCAGAAGGGAAACACAAGTGGTGAGACTCGAATTCCCAAACCTTCCTTCATCTCTCTCCATCTATTCACTCTTTGTAATAGCAAAAACACTGCAGGAGAGTGGAAAGGGTACTTCAGTGTCCATCAGTGGGTGACTGATGGACACTAAATAAATTGTCATGCAACCATACAATGAAATAGTTCCCAACTAAAGTTTACTATTTATTTATTTATATCTTATATTGGAATAAATCAATTAACAATGTTGTTAATTTGGGATGTACAGCAAAGTGATTCAGTCATACATATGTGTGTATCTGTTCTTTTTCAAATACTTTTCCCACTTAAAGCACAACAGAATATTGAGCAGTGTTCCCTGTGCTATTCTGTAGGTCCTCACTGGTTATCCATTTTAAATACGGTAATGTATACACGCCAATCCCAGACTCGCAATCTACCCCTTTCCCCTACCCTTTCCCCTTGGTAAGTATGTTCTATAAATCTGTGAGTCTATTTCTCTTTTTTATATCAAATGATAGCACTTATATGCAGAATCTAAAAAGTTTTTTTAAATGGTAACAAATTGACTCAGAATTTACCTTTTAATAACACAGATTTGAACTATGTGGGTGCATTTATACATGAGTGTTTTCAATAGTAAATATGGTAATACTACACAGTCCACAGATGTAGAACCTCACACAGATGTGGAGGACTAACCATAAGTTATACTCAAATTTTTGACTGTGTGGAGGCTCAGGGCCCCTAACCCCTGCATTGTTCGAGGGTCAATTATATTTAAAAGATGTGGCTTACTTAATATTCTGAGTGAAAATCCAAAAAAGCAGGCAATTTGTTTACTCAATTGTTAATTGCTCTATCCATAGTGGCTGGAAAAAAAATGTGACATTCAGTAGGTGTTTGATAAATATTCATTGAATATAGAAAAGAATGCTTCCCAGGTGATGCTGGTGGTGAAGAACATGCCTGTCAATGCAGGAAACATAAGAGATGCCAGTTTGATCCCTAGGATGGGAAGATCCCCTGAAGGAGGGCAGGCAATCTACTTCAGTATTCTTGCCTGGAAAATTCTATCGACAGAGGAGCCTGGAGGGCTATGGTCCATAATAACATAGAGCCAAACACATCTGAAGTGACTTCCTTCATCATTCAGTTGCTCAATCAGGTCCAACTCTCTTTGAAACTCCACGCACTGTATCATGCCAGGTTTCCTTGTCCTTCACTATCTCCTGGAGCTTGCTCAAACTCATGTCCATCAAATCAATGATGCCATCCAACCACTGCATCCTCTGTCATCCCCTTTTCCTCCTACATTCAATCTTTCCAAGCATCTGGGTCTTTTCTAATGAGTCAGTTCTTCTCATCAGGTGTCCAAAGTATTGGAGCTTCAGCTTCAGCATCAGTCCTTTCAATGAATATTCAGGATTGGTTTCCTTTAGAATTGACCGGTTTGATCTCCTTGAAGTCCAAGGGACTCTCAAGAGTCTTCAACACCACAGTTCAAAAGCATCAGTTCTTCACCACTAAGGTTTCTTTATGATCCAACTCGCATATCCATACATAACTACTGGAAAAATCATAGCTTCGAATATATGGACCTTTGTCAGCAAAATGATGTCTCTGCTTTTTAAGACACTGTCTAGGTTTGTCACAGCTTTTCTTCCAAGAAACAAACATCTTTTAATTTCATGGCTGCAGTTACCTCCACAGTGATTTTGGAGCCCTAGAAAATTGTAACTGTTTCCCCACATATTTGCCATGAAGTGATGGGACCAAATGCCATGANAATGATGTCTCTGCTTTTTAAGACACTGTCTAGGTTTGTCACAGCTTTTCTTCCAAGAAACAAACATCTTTTAATTTCATGGCTGCAGTTACCTCCACAGTGATTTTGGAGCCCTAGAAAATTGTAACTGTTTCCCCACATATTTGCCATGAAGTGATGGGACCAAATGCCATGACATTAGTTTTCTGAATGTTGAGTTTTAAGCCAGCTTTTCATTCTCCTCTTTCACCTTAATCAAGAGGCCCTTTAGTTCCTCTTTGCTTTCTGCCATAAGGGTAGAGTCATCTGCGTATCTGAGGTTGTTGATATTTCTCCTGGCAATCTTGATTCCAGCTTGTGCTTCATTCAGCCCAACATTTCAAAAGCGACTTAACACACACAGAAAGGAATAATTATTATCTCTTTAAAGTTTCAAAATAATATGAATAGTCCAGGTTCATTTAAGTTTTACCTAGCTGTCCCAAGTCAAGTGTTTAGCCTTTTCCTTTAAATACTCAAAATTAACAACTCTACCCCTAATCATTTTCAACTTTTTAGGAGTAGAGAGGAGCATATTACTAAAGGAGAGGGCTAATATCCTCTTGGTGGTTGCCTGTCACCTCACTTCACTTTCCTGCTCAGCTTTTTCATAGCTCTCACCTCAGCATCTCTCTGGACTCGTCCTCCACCACTTGACCACCAGCATGGACTGTCCTTCTTTACTCCCTCTTTCACCACTAAAAAAAGACTGTTTCAAGCACTACATTTTAACTGAAGACCTGTGAACAATGGAGGGTCATTTCAGAGCAATTTGAAAACAAACATCCATCAATTCTGATCTCTCAATTCATCCCATCTGCCTTTTCTCTCCTAAGTGTCCATATGTTTGTTCTCTATATCTGTGTCTCTATTTCTGCCTTGAAAACTGATATACTAATAGGCATAAAATAGATAATTAATAAGAACCTGCTGTATAGCACAGGGAACTCTACTCAGAGCTCTATGGTGACATACATGGGAAAGAAATCCAAAAATGAAGGAATATATGTATATGTATAGTTGATTCCCTTCACTGCACAGCAAAAACTAATGCATTGCAAAGCAACCATACTTCCACAATAAATAAACATAAAAAGTATTTTAAAAGAAAAAGAAAATAAACGGTAGGCATCACTTGCCATCCCTAAATGCATAGGCAGTCTTTGACAAGGAAACTTCTTTCGCATGCTTGTGGTCCTCCTAATCCCAACACCCCATGAGTCTACCTCACCAGCTCTTTACTACCTGGGCCTACCCTCACATGTTTATCTTCCCATATCCAAGACTTTCTTCATGATGTACCCCATGCTTACTCTCATGTAGCTCTAGAAACTGAAAATAGTTTACTATGCCAGCAATTTTGGTCTCTTCTCGGTCTCAAACTCTCCATCTCACTGAGCCCAGAGTCTTTCCTTTTCCTTTTCAGAGCCATTAAACCAACCCATTTGGATATTCATTGGGAAGGACTGATGCTGAAGCTGAAACTCCAATACTTCGGCCACCTGATGTGAAGAACTGACTCACTGGAAAAGACCCTGATGCTGGGAAAGATTGAAGGCGGGAGGAGAAGGGGATGACAGAGGATGAGATGGTTGGATGGCATCACCGACTCGATGGACATGAGTTTGAGCAAGCTCTAGGAGTTGGTGATGGATAGGGAAGCCTGGCGTGCTGCAGTCCATGGGGGTGGCAAAGAGTTGAACATGACTGAGTGACTGAATGGAGCTGAACTAAAACCATCCTATTACTGTTTTCTCTTACCAACATATCTACCCAAAACACTGTCTACTCCACTAGATCAACCTGCTCAAAGTGAAGGCTATTGTGGAAGCAGTAAATGTTCTAGCCTCAATATGCATAAATATAATTAGGAAGAATAGGCACCCAAACAGCAGCAGCAGTTGCATCCGGCAGGTGGGGCACCAGAGGTTGAAATCAAAAATACCTACAGGGCTAGGTAGGCAATAAAACCAACTGAATCAAGGTGATGTGATATTTCTTCTAAAGAAGCAACAGGGTTTGCAAGAGCATTTCTTTGTCAGATATGTGCCTGATTTACTTTTTACAGTTGTGAATATTGATATCATGTACTCAGGTCACCTCAATGCACATAGGTTTCCCTAAAATTAATGCATATACACTGCTTCAAATTTTCATAATTAAGAGTAGTCTACCCCAGCCTGGATGGGTGAGGAGTGTGGGATGGATGGATACATGTGTATGTATGACTGAGTCCCTTTGCTGAAACTATCACATTTTTAATCAGCTATATCTCAATACAAAATAAAAAGTTAAAAAAAAAAAAAAAGAATAGTCTGCCCAAATAATTAGAACCCAGAAGAAACAGATCTGGAGATTTNGCATTGCCTTTCTTTGGGATTGGAATGAAAACTGACTCTTTCCAGTCCTGTGGCCACTGCTGAGTTTCCCAAATTTGCTGGCATATTGAGTAAAGCTAAGATAAAATAATAACCACTAAAGAAATCAAATTAGAAAGCAAAAGTTTCCCCCACCTAAAGATAGGCTTAAACAATTACAGGAAATTACCTCAGCAGTTTTACTAAAACTTCAAGTAACTAATAGTATAAATCTTACAGAAATTGCCTCAGTGATGAGATAAAGTGAGGAAGCTACCTGACTCATTTTGGAATGTCAATATAATCTAGTGGGCACAACTGGATAGTAAGAGTACAACAAAAGAAAATTGATATCTGTTTCTCTTATGAGCACAGATTCAAAAATATGAAGTAAATAATAGTACATCAAATTCAGTAGCTTCTGTTTAAAAATGAATGAGAAGGGTTATCTTAATGTAAAGTTTCAGGTTTTAGTCAAAAGAAAGCAACTATAATTTTAAAAAGAAATTAGAGGATAACTTACAGTGTTTGTTTGTTTTCGTTTTTTGTTTTTTGCCAAACTGGCCCCAACTCCATTTCATAATATCAAGATTCAAAGAATGCTTATAGTGCATTTAAACAGGATTTTAAAGTATTGCCTAATGCTTCAGTCACCAGGATCTTATCACAGCCAACAGGAAGGAGCAAAAGGGAAAGTGGGGCATGACCTTATTGAAAGACACTCCTCAAAGTCTCACAGAACAGAATCACTTACATATATTTTGCTGGAGTTTAATGAAATGTCCACCCTCAGCTGCAAATGCAGTAGGGAAATGTGGCCTTTGTTCCAGGCAACCCCGTTCCCACTTAAGGGAGGAGATCTCCTCCTAAACTAGTTCTGTTTTTGAGTCACTCATTTGTGTCCAATTCTTTGTGACACCCATGGACTATAACCTACCAGCCTCCTCTGTGCATGGGATTTTCCAGGCAAGAATACTGGAGAGGGTTGTCATGCCCTCCTCCAGGGGATTTTCTCAACCCAGGGATCAAACCTGTGTTTCCTAAATTACAGGCAGATTCTTTACCGTGAGCCACCAGGACTTCCCTCCTAATACAGATGATAGATAGACAGATGGAAAGGAGGAACAGGAAAGCCAGGATTGGGAAGAGTGGGACAAGGGTAGAGCCGCCAGGCACATAGTTCCACCTCTGGACTGACCCAGGTTGCAGTGAGGCTTTCAACACACACAGGAACCATCATCGAGGCCCCTTTCTGTTACTCTTCCCATTTCAGCAAGATCCCCACCTCAAGCCATCTAGTAATCTATAGTCACAAGGAACACAGACACACAGTCCCCTGCAGTTATGCGGAAGTGATTTATTAACTAACAGGATGAATACAAAATAAATAAAAATATACATTTATTTGGAAAAAGAAATGGCAACCCACTCCAGTATTCTTGCCTGGAGCATTCCATGGACAGAGGAGCCTAGCAGTCCACGGGGTTGCAAGAGCTGGACACAATTTAGCGACTAAACCACCACCACCAAACACATACATAATCTTAGGCCAGGCCGGTGCACACAGACAGGACCTGCCTTCATTCAGCACTGCGCAGGTCCTGCATTCCATGCAACCTGAGCCCAGAAAGCGGACAGCGGAGGCAGTAGGGGCTGAAGCAGCCAATGAGCAGTGCAACGGGGCAGCCTGGGTATCTGGAATGAAACTGCAAGCAGGATCGAAAGGAGGAAGTTCCAGGAGGGTGAGCCAGGGGTTCCAAGTCTCCGGCCAGGTAGAAGGATCACAGTATGCTGGGACTGCAGACATTATGTCCTGGAAATCGAGCTTCATGCCCCAGCTCTTCTGTGATTCTCATTCATGAGCAGATTGCACCTAGCCAGGTGCACCAGGTGCCAGTATTGATCTGGCCTGTGAACAGTATGCCCACCGTGTTGGCAATGAACGTGTCTTCAATCTCTCCCAAATGGTGACTCATCATGACCCTCAGCCATTCTCCTGGGCTTGCACACTTGGATGGCTTTGGTGATCAAATTGATCTGCCTAAACTTCAGCCTCAAGGGAGACAACAAGATAGGCCCTAACAAAGCCCTGGTCCCCAGTGATGTACCAGTAAGACTTAAAGTCTTAAAGACATATCTTCTACCATGATAAAACTCTGAGGCGGCAAATTCATGCTGATGACAATCTTTTCTGTGTAGCCAGCTTTGTCAATGGCTGCATTTACCAGCTCCAAGGCTTTGCTTAGAAGTTTCTGATCTCTAGAAGTCAAGGGGCAAAGCCATGTTCATCTCGCACATTGGTGGCATCTTTGCCATGCTGCTGCTAGATGAGTGTGTGATAGACCTCCACCTTGAGTCACATGACATCCTGAAAGCTCTCAGCATCCATCAGTTCAGTTCAGTTCAGTCACTCAGTCATGTCCGACTCTTTGTGACCCCATGAATCGCAGCACGCCAGGCCTCCCTGTCCATCACCAACTCCCAGAGTTCACTCAGACTCACGTCCATCGAGTCAGTGATGCCATCCAGCCATCTCATCCTCGGTCGTCCCCTTCTCCTCCTGCCCCCAATCCCTCCCAGCATCAGAGTCTTTTCCAGTGAATCAACTCTTCGCATGAAGTGGCCCAAGTACTGGAGCTTCAGCTTTAGCATCATTCCTTCCAAAGAACACCCAGGACTGATCTTCAGAATGGACTGGCTGGATCTCCTTGCAGTCCAAGGGACTCTCAACAGTCTTCTCCAACACCACAGCTCAAAAGCATCATTTCTTTGGTGCTCAGCTTTCTTCACAGTCCAACTCTCACATCCATACATGACTACTGGAAAAACCATAGCCTTGACTAGATAGATCTTTGTTGGCAAAGTAATGTCTCTGCTTTTCAATATGCTATCTACGTTGCTCATAACTTTCCTTCCAAGGAGTAAGTGTACTTTAATTTCATGGCTGCAGTCACCATCTGCAGTGATTTTGGAGCCCAGAAAAATAAAGTCTGACACTGTTTCCACTCTTTCCCCATCTATTTCCCATGAAGTGATAGGACTAGATGCTATGATCTGCGTTTTCTGAATGCTGAGCTTTAAGCCAACTTTTTCACTCTCCTCTTTCACTTTCTTCAAGAGGCTTTTTAGTTCCTCTTCACTTTCTGCCATAAGGGTAGTGTCATCTGCATATCTGAGATTATTGATATTTCTCCCAGAAATCTTGCTTCCAGCTTGTGCTTCTTCTAGCCCAGCATTTTTCATGATATATTCTACATATAAGTTAAATAAGCAGGGTGACAGTATACTTGACGTATACAGTATACAGCCTTGACGTACTCCTTTTCTTATTTGGAACCAGTCTGTTGTTCCATGTCCAGTTCCTGCTATTGCTTCCTGACCTGCATATAGGTTTCTCAAGAGGCAGGTCAGGTGGTCTGGTATTCCCATCTCTTGAAGAATTTTCCACAGGTTATTGTGATCTACACAGTCAAAGGCTTTGGCATAGTCAATAAAGCAGAAATAGATGTTTTTCTGGAACTCTCTTGCTTTTTCCATGACCCAGCGGATGTTGGCAATTTGATCTCTGGTTCCTCTGCCTTTTCTAAAACCAGCTTGAACATCAGGGAGTTCACAGTTCACATACTGCTGAAGCCTGGCTTAGAGAATTTTGAGCATTACTTTACTAGCATGTGAGATGAGCGCAACTATGCAGAGTTTGAGCATTCTTTGGCACTGCCTTTCTTTGGGATTGGGATGAAAACCCATGGGTAGATCTAAACTCCTGTGTGGTCAGCTTGTTCCCAGCATGAGAGCCACCACTGATCATGTTGAAGGCACAGGCAGGATGAGATCTGAGATCTTGGCCCGCTGAGCAATGTGGTGGTGAAGGGGCAATTCCTGTTCAGCTGCCCCTGCTTTACACATGGCCAAGGACACATCCAAGATGGCTTTGCCCACAAACTTGTACTTGTCCTCAGTCTCACCCAAGTTCAACATCAGGTTTTCCAGTTTCTCAAGTTCCATCACAGAGGGACACAAGCTGGGTCTCGAGGGTGCAGATGATAGCAATGTTGATACGGTCCATTGCCTTCAGAACACCATTGTTTTGCAGTTTGTCCCTATCCCTTAGATCCAGGGCCTCAGAGATAACAGGGAAGGCTCCATTGGGTACTGCCGCCTGGAAAAGACCTGAGAGGGGAACATGGAATGAGGAGGAAGACGGACACTACAGTGACCAGAGGGTCCTTCAGCTTTCTAGCTCTGCGCTCCTGTAGCCACATCCAGCCTTCTCCACATACTGCTCCTTAATACCCCCCCTCCCACTCAAACACGAAGGCAATGCACAAGCAATGGCCTCCTCATCTGCCCAGTTGGAACCCCACATGCACAAATAGGAGCCCAAAGAAATGTAGCTCTGCAGGCAGCACACACAATACACACACACAGCGCACACAGAGGGGGAAGAGGCAGGATGCATCTCCAAAACCCTGCCATTGTTTAGGGAAAGTTGAAGATGCATTTCAAACCATCAGTCCCATTCTTGGAGCTAGAGAACCTCCCCTACTTATGCTCAAGAAACATAAGGAAGGAGAACCACAGCAGCACTGTCAGTGTGAAAATTAGAAACAACCTCATACGTGTCAAGGAGAAGGGATTCTTCACACGAGGTATATTGAACGTTCATTCAATACTATATTACACAATGCTAAAATGAATGATCTCTAGACCATGTATAAGGCAATATGTATCAAAACAGATAAATGTCAGAAAAGTAAAATCTGATACTATCTACCCAAGCTTTGAAAATGTAACACTTTAAGGATGACCTAGGAGTCTATTGGGGGGTGGGGAAAGAGCATATACATGTATATAAATGAAATAAAGTGTGAAAATGCACTTGAGAATGATAAATACAAGATCCATGATGGAGGTTGTAAGGTCGGACCCAGGGGCCATGATGGGCCGCCCCTTCTCTCCCCCGCCGGCGGGGGAGGTCTCTAACAGAAGGAGCCTCCCAGATCCCGGGTACCAATGACAGCACACTTCACCAGCTAAAGCTACCCCACCCCAGCCACATAGAAGGACCTGTCAGCCCTCCACGGCTCAGCCATCTGGCCTGACCATCCCTCGCAATGAGCGTATAAAATCCACCCACAACACTGTCTGGGTGTGGACTTCTTTGATCTTCCTTGTTCGGGTCCAGGAACCCCGCCTGGGAGCTCTTTGCCATTGAAAAGCCTGTTAGACACTCTTTTCGGGGTTCTGGTCGTCTTTACCTAACAGAGGTCATTTCTTAAAAATGAAGAAGGGAAATGGGATCTGGGAGTGTTAAAAGAAGTACTTCAACTATAGTAATGTGTACCCAGGGGTCTTTTTTGCTTCTGTACTTATCTGCTACCGTCTAAATATGTCAGAATTATAAATATTAAAAATTTACTGCAGCTGAATGTACTAGTAACCTGTAATCTTAAAGCTGTCTCTCTCACAAAAAGGCCAATATTTGTTTCAAAAACATAATTTTTTGGATAGAGTATTATACATATAAATAGGTTTCCTGACCTACTAAACAGCTTCCTTTTAACAAACTCTGAAGAATATCCTTAAATTTCTTTATGTAGCAATTCTGTTTCACCCCACATACTTGCAAATTCTTGGGAAATACTTCTGTTGATATGAATTTAAAGACTTGTTAGTCGATAGGAATATAGTAAATTATTAAAGGAGAGATACTTACCCAAATTGTTCAGACAACTGGAAGGAAAAAATATGGTTAGTTCTTTTAACAAAAGTTTACCAAAATGTAATCATTTCAACTGTGCACACATTAACTGCTCTAACTGGCATGTTTATGTAATAAAAGTTTGCTAATATAGTATTATTCACAGGGGATGTGTTCCAAAAACACCAGTGGATGCCTGAAACCACAGATAGTACCAAACTGTAAAAATACTGCTTTTTCTATATACACATCCCTTTGACAAAGTTTACTGTTTAGGCACAGAAAGAAATTAACAATACTAACTAATAATAAAACAAAATAATTATATACTGTAACAAAGTCATGTAAATGTGCTCATTCACTCAGTCAAGTCTGACTCTTTGCAACCCCATGGACTGTAGCCCACCAGGCTTTCTGTCTATGGAATTCTCCAGACAAGAATAATGGAATGGGAAGCCATCCCTTCTCCAGGGGATCTTCCCAACATAGGGATCCAGCCTGTGTCCCCTGCATCTCCTGCATTGGCAGGCAGGTACTTTACCACTGAGCCACTTGGGAGCCAAAAAGTTAGGTGAATCGAACTTCTCCCTCCAAATATCTTGGCCAAATTTAGTGTCTTTTCCATCTTCACTAAGCACTTATCACACACGCCTGTGCCATAACTTCTGCAGTTTAAAGCACAGCAGCAAATCTAGCACAGATTTCTTTTTCCTCCTTTCCACAATTGTGTGGAGAATTGTTCTTACCATAGACTTCAATCTCAGCATGTGATTTTTTTTCTTTCCTTATTAAGTCAGGAACTTTTGCCTTTTCACTTGAAGAAATCATTTTACAGCTCCCCTTTGGCAAATCGTATACCAGTATCACTACTCTTGTGCTTTGGGGCCATTATTCCCAATAAAGAAAGAGTTATTTGAACACCAGCACTGAGAAACTGCAACAGTTGACCTGATAACCCAGACAGCCTCTAAGTGACTAACTGATGGGAAACACTGAGCAAAGGGATGGGGCAGGTGGGATGGCGCAAGATTTCATCACTCTAGAGAAAAAAGGGTACCATTTAAAACTTACAAATTGTTTACTTTGGGAATTTGTCATTTAGTACTTTCAAACTGTGATTGACAAGGATTAACTGGAACCACAGGAAGTGAAACTGAGGATATGAGGAGTATCTCTGTAACTCCGGTTAAATTCTACAGAGATTGCTACTTTCAACTTTATAATATTTGAGATAAGACAGTGATATAGTAAAGAAGACTCAATAAAATTTATCTCCTCNACACTGAGCAAAGGGATGGGGCAGGTGGGACGGCGCAAGATTTCATCACTCTAGAAAAAAACGGGTACCATTTAAAACTTACAAATTGTTTACTTTGGGAATTTGTCATTTAGTACTTTCACACTGTGATTGACAAGGATTAACTGGAACCACAGGAAGTGAAACTGAGGGTATGAGGAGTATCTCTGTAACTCCAGTTAAATTCTACAGAGATTGCTACTTTCAACTTTACAATATTTGAGGTAAGACAGTGATATAGTAAAGAAGACTCAATAAAATTTATCTCCTCCCCTCTTCATTTCTTGTGTGGACCTTAAGTTTTAACCTATGTATGTACTAAGTTATATGAAAACTATCAAACAAGGCATCTTAGCCAGTGGAAAAACCCCAGACTGAGAAGTAAGACTTGGATTTCACTCCAAGCCCTGCCACTCTCTAAATGTTTGACCCAACTTGAGAAGTTTCTCTATACTGAGTTTCAGCTTCCTTGTCTATTAAATTAAGATAACAATATCTACCTTATAAAGTGAAAGATCAATGCATATACTCACGTGTAAAATGTAAACAATAGTCATACAACACATACCAGCAAATTGGATTTTTAATCTAAAATATAATATATGTTAATTATATTTTATAGGCTTCCCTTGTAGCTCAGTCAGTATGCAGGAGACCTGGGTTCAATTCCTGGGTCAGGAAGATCCCCTAGAGAAGGAAACGGCAACCCACTCCAGTATTCTTGCCTGGAGAATCCCATAGACAGAGGAGCCTGGCAGGCAGTCTATGGGACTGATAGTCTATGGGTTTGCAAGAGCAAACACAGCAGCAATTATATTTTATAGAAATAAGTACATTTTATTTTTATTTTCTAATTGAAGTATAATTGATTTACAGTGTTTCAGATATACAGCAAAGTGATTCAGTTATACTTGTGACTCAGCTAGTAAAGAATCTGCCTGCAGTGTGGGAGACCTGGGTTCGATCCCTGGGTTGGGAAGATCCCCTGGAAAAGGGAAATGCTCCCCAGTCCAGTATTCCGGCCTGGAGAATTCCATGGACTGCTTAGTCAATGGGGTCACAAAGTGTCAGACATGACTGAGTGCCTTTCACTTTCACTTTTGTGTATATATATTCTTTTTCAGATTCTTTTCCATTATAGGTTAGTCAGTTCCGTTNAAAGGGAAATGCTCCCCAGTCCAGTATTCCGGCCTGGAGAATTCCATGGACTGCTTAGTCAATGGGGTCACAAAGTGTCAGACATGACTGAGTGCCTTTCACTTTCACTTTTGTGTATATATATTCTTTTTCAGATTCTTTTCCATTATAGGTTAGTCAGTTCCGTTCAGATCAGTCACTCAGTCATGTCCGACTGTTTGTGACCCCATGAATCGCAGCACGCCAAGCCTCTCTGTCCATCACCAATTCCCGGAGTTCACCCAGACTCACACCCATCGGGTCAGTGATGCCATCCAGCCATCTCATCCTCTGTCGTCCCCTTCTCCTCCTGCCCCCAATCACTCCCAGCATCAGAGTCTTTTCCAATGAGTCAACTCTTCACGTGAGGTNGGGAGGGGGTGGTGGGGGCGGTTCAAGATTGGGAACTCATGTACACCTGAGATGGAAAAAATAATAATAATAAAAAATGTAAAAAAATTTAAAAAAGAAAATAAAATAAAATTTTAAAGATGAGTTGGGCACATACTGAAAAACTAGAAACAAATGAAGAAAATAACCAACTCTTAAGCCAAAAAGCCATTGGTAAGTGACACAGGTATATATCTGCATGTTGAGTTTTCCCATGCTTGATAAGATAACTGAAGTCATGAGCTGAGAGGAGGGGTAGGAGAGAAAAGCAGAGGGCAGAGGAGAAGCTGACACTGACAATCTTAAGCTCACAGCAGCAGCTGAGTTGTCCTCACTTCTTCCATTGTGGGGCATCAAGTAAAGAGTGGAAACAGAAAAAAAGAATTGCTTGCAAAAATAAAAAACAGACATATAAGAATGAACGCATCATATAACTAGAAATCCAAGGCAGACAGTTTCCAAAATTGGTTAATTCCGCAACTCAACCCTAGTGATTTCTCTTTCTGCTCTGTATCCTCAGCATGCCACTGGCCTTAGGGGCTAAGGCCCTTCATGGTGACAAGGTGGCTGTCTCAGTTCTAGGCAGCAAATCTCAATCAGCAACGCCCAGCTGGATAAAAGGAGAGCATCAGTCCTGTGTGGCTGCTTTCATGAGCCAGAAAAACCTTACACAAACCCTCTCAACAGACTTTCCCTCTCATTTCACTGGCTAATTGCCAGGAAGAATTCAATGCCTCTTCTTAAGGCTGAGACCAATCAGGATTAGCCCTGGGTTAAAGAATCAGAGGTAAAAACCTAAAAAATTAGGATCAGCCACCAAGAAGAGTGAATGGCCTTGGGCTGGCAACCAACTATGCATGTCGTATAGTCTACCACTCCAGCCTGGATGACTGTGCATATATAATGTTTAACTTGACACCCTCATCTGTAAAATAAGGAATTTTATTAGTTCCCTATGTTACTTTTCAACTTCCTGTTAACTTTTTGCATGAAATGTTATTTTCCTCTTCCAAATTTTCTTCTTTTTATTTGTATTACTTGCTTTTTGTTGAAATTTAGGAAGTTGGTGGTTTAACGCCGCAAAGGCATTTCAGATAACATGAAGATGAACAGAAAACAAAAAGGTAAAGACATCTGCCATTTATACAGAAAAATGGCTAATTCTAAATATATTATATATGTACACATATACATAACGGACACTTTCACTTTTTATATATATAGATGAATGTATATATATGTTATATATATATTATACATGTTGTTGTTGTTTAGTCACTAAGTGGTATCTGACTCTTTGCAACCCCATAAACTGTAGCCCCACCAGGCTCCCCTGTCCATGGGATTTCCCAGGCTAGATTACTGGCATGAGTTATCATTTCCTTCTCCAGGGGATCTTCCCAACTCAAGGATCGAACCCATGTCTCCTGCATCTACTACACTGGCAGGTAGATGCTTTACCCCTGAGTCACCTGGAAAGTTCATATACATGTATGTGTGTGTGTGTGTATATATATATGGAAGTAAATCCCTTCAAATTGGAAAGAAAAAGTCAAATTTAACAATGGATAATGTTCATAGAGACACAGATCCTGAAAGAAGAAATACAAATGATTCTGAAGTATATGAAAAAGACACAGTTTAGTTATAGTGAGAGCAATTCACGTTAAAACTGCACTGCAACACAACTTTTTTACCTGTTAGGCTGGGCAAGAGCCAAAAACTTGGTAATGACTTCTATGGGCAAAACTTCAACAAAGCAGGAGCTGCATGTGATTCCTATAGAACTGGAGATGGAGAGACCTCTCTGGAGGGTAAGGAACTAACAGTACTCCACAAGACAAACACATACGCCCTCTAAGCCAGTGAAGAGTCACCTGATGCTAAGAGCCAATGCATTGGAAAAGACCCTGAGGCTGGGAAAGATTGAGGGCAGGAGAAGAAATGGTGGTATGGCATCATCAACTCATTGGACATGAGTCTGAGCAAACTCCAGGAGAGAGTAAAGGACAGGGAAGTCTGGTGTGCTGCAGTCCATTGGGTTGCAAAGAGTCAGACACAACTGACTGACTGAAGAACAGCTGAGCCAACAAAGTCCGCTTTAAAATATTGTCCCATATTGTATCTCTGGTAACAAGATGATTCACGGCAAAGTTGTTTTTAAAACAAAATACTTGACTGAAAAGTAACCATACTCCAATAAAAATTAATAAAAGATTAACAAAATAAAATGCCTTTAACAAAAACAGATATACAACTACAACTTATAAGATTTAAAAACTTGCTGTAGACAGCAAGGAAATATTAAAAAAAATTCCAAACTAAGATGCTCTTTAGAAATTGGTCGACTTTTATCTTATCGGTAACATTAGAAATAGCCACTCTAGAATAAAAAATACTTTGCTCAAACTAATAAAAATGAATAACCCCAAGTTATAAATAGACTATTGGACCCTGGTCTATTTCACACATCACATCAACATGGATTGTGAAATTCAAGAAAAACATTGACTTATAGAGATTTGGTTTAAAAATGAATGTAAAGCCCCTATCCATGGTGATGTTAAAATATTGTTAGAAAGGCTTGATATCGCCACAGTCAAGTGTCTGTTCTTGTGGTATCAGCAATGTTCAAAAACTTCCACTGAGTCTTACTTCTATCCCAGCGTACATTCCCATCTTTGAAAAGTGATACCAAATAAACTAACAAGCATACATGTGCTGTGAAAAAAATACTAGAAACATCTAAATATCTATCAATAGAGGACTGATTTAAAGAGTTAAATATACTGCATGGGTGGTTTAGTCACTAAGTCATGTCCGACTCTTGTGACCCCATGGACTGTAGCCTGCCACGCTCCTCTGTTCATGGGATTTTCCAGGCAAGTTTATTGGAGTGGGTTGTCATTTCCTTCTGCAGGGGATCATCCTGACCCAGGGATTGAACACAGGTCTCTTGCACTGCAGGCAGATTCTTTACCAACTGAGCTCCCAGGGAATATCTAATATACTGCATATATAGAGAGAAGTAATATGTCTGAGGAAAAGCAAAAAAAGGAAGACTGAGGTGCTAATATACTAATGTATGTGTATATATACTATATTAATGTGTGTGTGTATATATACTAATATATATACACTATGTGTGTATATATATATATAGTGCATTCCAAAAGAATGTACATGATATGATAATATTTTCTCAAGAAAAGTAGAACGATATATACTATTTTTGCTCATATTTATTTATTTTAATTTTTATTTATTATTTTTGCTCATGAATCATGTTGATTCCCAGTGTGAAGGAAAATGACAGCTGAGATACAGAGCTGAGAGAAAACTTTTTCACTGTAAGTTATTTTATATTTTTGAATATTTAACTATATAGATACATTGCCCATTCAAAGTTAAATAAAATGTTTTAAAATTATTTTGATAGAGGCCTCATAAAACTAAGTTTGCTTCAACATCTATCTCACAAAATATAACAATGATCATCATAAGTTGAAAAAACAATATAAATTTCTATTCATGGAAAAGTAGACTTTTTAATTTAAAATATATATATAAGTAGGGACTTCTTGGCAGTGCAGCAGTTAAGACTTCATGTTCCCAAGGCAGGCAACCCAGGTTCAATCCCTGGTCAGGGAACTAGATCCTGTATGCTGCAACTAAGACCCGGCCAAATAAATAAATAAAGGCAACAACCAAAAGAATATACAAGTAGATTTTTTTAAAGTATTTGCTCAATGATTATTATTGCTTGTTCCTAAAAATTATGCTTCTGAGGCAGTTGATGGTTTATAACTGTGAGCATCTGGAAACTGATTGTGTATACAAATCCAAACTTCAGTATCCTGCAATCAGCTGCTGTGGCAATCATGTAATTCACTCACAAGGAGCCACTTCAGGGAAGGAGATGAGCCAATACACTTCCTTATTTGCTGATTCATCTGTTACAAACCAACAAAATATGACTAGACCCATGACAATGATGATGAACCCTCAGCTTCACCTGTACCATTCTGGAGATTGGACTTTCTTTAAAGATGAGAATCTGGACCACAATTTAAGCAAGTGCATATATCTATTTTGAACACTGGGCAATGAGAAACTTCCATGATTTTAGCTACAGCAAGCTATTTGAGGAAACTATGATAGCAGGAAGACTGTCGAGAATAGTCAGCCACTGCCAGAAATGAAACTCCTCCTTGTACATTTCTGATTGCATCCCAGGGAAATAATTTTTTGACTTCATAGCTTCCCATACATCCATCATATCCTATTTACAATAAGTTCATTTCTAAATTATATACATTGACTTCTTTAGTAATAAACTATATATAAAACCTATGAAAGAAATAGCAAAACTTTTTAAAAACCAAAAGATAAACACCTATAAAAGTTGTAATATTTCCTGCCTACACTCCAGGATCACGTATTCCTTGTGGTATATACAATCTAACATAAATAAACATATTAAAACTCAGTAATTTTCTCATAATTTTCATACTACAAGAATTTTTGCTTGTGAATATAATTATAATTAATATCTGTACCCCATCTATTTCNAAAAAAAAAGATTTCATGGGACTTCCCAGGAAGTCCAGTGGTTAAGATTTTGCATTTCCAAAGCAAGGGGGAGGGTTCAGTCCCTGGTCTATGAACTAAGATCTGACATACAGCACAGTTAAGTTCAGTCAATCAGCCATGCGGAACCCTTTGCGACCCCATGGACTGCAGCACATCAGGCCTCCCTGTCCATAACCAACTCACAGAGTTTACTCAACTTCATATCCATTGAATCGGTGATGCCACCCAACCATCTCATCCTCTGTCATCCCCTTCTCCTCCAACCTTCAATCTTTCCCAACATCAGGGTCTCTTCAAATGAGTCAGCTCTTCGCATCAGGTGGCCAAAGTATTGGAGTTTCAGCTTCAGCATCAGTCCTTCCAATGAACACTCAGGACTGATCTCCTTTAGGATGGACTGGTTGGATCTCCTTGAAGTCCAAGGGACACTCAACGGTCTGCTCCAACCCCACAATTAAAAAGCATCAATTTCTCGGTGCTCAGCTTTCTTTATAGTCCAACTCTCACATCCATACACGACTACTGGAAAAACCATAGCCTTGATGAGACGGATCTTTGTTGGCAAAGTAATGTCTATGCTTTTTAATATGCTGTCTAGGTTGGTCATAATTTTCCTTCCAAGGAGTAAGCGTCTTTTAATTTCCTGGCTGCCGTCACCATCTGCAGTGATTTTAGAGCCCCCCAAAATAAAGTCAGCCACTGTTTCCACTCTTTCTCCATTTATTTTGAGTGGTGGGACTGGATGCCATGACCTTTGTTTTCTGAATGTTGAGCTTTAAATAAACTTTTCCACTCTCCTCTTTCACTTTCATCAAGAGGCTCTTCAATTCTTTTCATTTTCTGCCATAAATGTGGTGTCATGTGCATATCTGAGGTTATTGATATTTCTCCCAGAAATCTTGATTCCAGCTTGTGTTTCATCCTGCCCAGCATTTCTCATGATGTATTCTGCATATAAGTTAAATAAGCAAAGTGACAATATACAGCCTTATCTTACTCCTTTTACTATTTGGAACCAGGATGTTGTCCCATGTCCGGTTCTAACTGTTGCTTCCTGATCTGCATACAGATTTCTCAAGAGGCTGGTCAAGTGGTCTGGTATTCCCATCTCTTGAAGAATTTTCCACAGGTTACTGTGATCTACCCAGTCAAAGGCTTTGGCATAGTCAATAAAGCAGAAATAGATGTTTTTCTGGAACTCTCCTGCTTTTTCAATGATCCAGTGGATGTTGGCAATTTGATCTCTGGTTCCTCTGCCTTTTCTAAAACCAGCTTGAACATCTGAAAGTTCATGGTTCATGTATTGTTGAGGCCTGGCTTGGAGAATTTTGAGCATTACTTTACTAGTGTGTGAGATGAGTGCAGTTGTGCAGTAATTTGAGCATTCTTTGGCATGCCTTTCTTTGGGATTGGAATGAAAACTGACCTTTTCCAGTCTTGTGGCCACTGCTGAGTTTTCCAAATTTGCTGGCATATTGAGTGCAGCACTTTCACAGCATCAGCTTTCAGGATTTGAAATAGCTCAACTGGAATTCCATCGCCTCCACTAGCTTTGTTTGTAGTGATGCAGCACAGAGTGACCAAAAGTTTTTTTTAATTCATTAAAAAAAAAAGATTCAATGATTCTTAACTACACAGAAGGCTGTCTTCCATGTGTTTTGAATGAAGCAATGATTAAGAACTCATTATTTTTGTCCTTAAGGAGCATGGAACTCAGAATGGATGTTGCAATCTATTGTTTCATGTAAAATCTACATTGCCAGGAACTGACAACTACCATACACTCAAATGATTTGTAGAGGGCAAATTAAAAGGTATTTCAACAGAATCTTCAAGAAAGACATGACTGGAGAGGCTAGTTTACACCTTAGCTTGGAATAACAAGGAGCTTTTCAACAAGTGGAGATGAGTTTGGGCAGAACATGGTAGGCTGTGACTCTGTTCTACATGGGGAGAAATGCAAGAGCAATATGGCAGAAGGATGTGGAATATTCAAAGGACAAGGAGAGCTGAGCTGGAAGTATGAACTGGGAGTCATATTTTGAAGGACCTTGAATTGCTGGCTAAGGATGTTGCTGTTTACTTAACACTCATTAAAAAGCTCTGGAGAAGATGTGAGAGAATTTAAAGAATTCTAAAACAAGAGTTAGGAAGCCCAGTTCTAACTCTACTTACAGTTATTTGAGATCAAGAAAATTAATTATTCTAAACCTTATTTTCTTTCCTAGATGAAAGCTTTTTTCATCTCTAATATTTTATGATTTCTGAAGGACTTATGAGCTTGCTTTGCTGTGATCTGGAATCTGGTTAAAAGTTCAGTTTAGTTCAATTCAGTCACTCACTCACGTCCAACTCTTTGCGACTCCATGGATTGCAGCATGCCAGGCCTCACTGTCCATCACCAGCTCCCAGCATTTTCTCAAACTCATGTCCATTGAGTCGGTCATGCCATCCAACCATTGCATCCTCTGTCGTCCCCTTCTTTTGTCCCCTTCCGAGAACCCCATGAACAGTATGCAAAGGTTAAACGTATATCATAATAATCCAGAGGAGAGTAATGGTGGCCTACACTAGGGAGGTGGCAATGGAAGAAGGCCATGGTGTCCACAACACTGGAACAATCCCTACCTTGCTCTAGGCTTTACTTCAGAAATTTTTCAAATGACGCTGGGAAGGAAGAAAGAATGTGAGATCAAGATCATACCCTAGGGCATAATGAGTAATTGGAAACAAGTGGATAGGAGAGAGACATGCAAGAGGATTCAAAACTTGTTAGCCTACATTACCAAGAGAATTTCAGGACCATTAACAGAGAAATTTGCATTTTAAAAGGAAGATATTTTAGGAGAAGGAGGTGAGGACGCTTTGCAGCCTTTTAAGGTTAAATATGTAGGAGATTGTCCAGGTCAAGATGTCCAGTAAAAGGACTTCCCTGGTGGTCCAGTGGTTAAGATGCTGTGCTCCTAATGCAGGTGGCCCAGGTTCAATCCTTCGTTGGGAAACTAGATCCTATGTACCACAATTAAGACCTGGTCAAATAAATTAAAAAAGAAAAATAAAGAAATAAACAGGGGCAACTTTATTTTTTAAAAAATAAAATCTACTAAGAAGTTGTTAACTTGACATTGAAATGATAGATTTGAGAGTCATGCCCCCAGAAAGGAAAATTCCAGATGAGAATTACAAGTAAATGTTTTCAAAGAGTCCATGAAGACATAGGAAAATGCCCAGAAAACTATTCTCAAGTGGAAAAAAAGTAATATATATATTTCAATTGCAATGTATTTAAATATATGTTCCTAGATAAAAGGTAAAAGCGAAATGATCAATATATTATCATTCCATCAACGTTATGAATATATGAATGAATTTTATCCATTTTTCTTCCAGTGTTCTATAATGAACATATGTTATTCTTATAAACAGAAAAGAAAAACAGTAAAAAAGAAAATGCAAAAATATGTGATAATCAAATTTTCTGTTAAACCTTGGTAAGATTTTTAACATAAATATCTCTATAAAAAGAGGTCTATTTCAAAAATCCTTCTACTGACTAAAAATCACACTTCACAAAAGTCCAATGGACACAATGCAAGAATCAATTTTCTCAAGGCTACATGGTTCCAGTTATAAACAATAAGCTATTTATCCTCACATTCCTAGTAGAATTGGGCACATTCTCTCTGTCTTCTTCTATAACAGGCTTCTGTATTCTTAAAAGAGAAACAGAGATATACCTGGGCATAGAGAAAACCTTTGAGGGAGAAAAGGTAACTCTAAGTGTCAAGATAGAAAACTTGAGCTTCAACACAGGAGTGCCCCTATTAAAATCACTCCATTATCAAGTATTAGAACAAATATTTCAATTTTAATTTTACAGTTTAATAAATGTTGGCAGCATCTTATTCTCTGGAGAAAAATTATATCAAACATAGGAGTCTTAAACTGAAAAAAAAAAGAAATTTTTATTAAATATAGAACTAAGTAACCTAATTTGTTGGATCAGATGTAACAAAAGTATAAAAAACAAAGTAAATATATTGGCTTTGTCTACTCAGAAACTCACATTTGTACTAACATTAACTTACATTAACACGACTTCCCCGGTGGCTCAGACGGTAAAGTGTCTGCCTACAACGTGGGAGACCTGGGTTCGATCCCTGGGTTGGGGAGATCTCCTGGAGAAGGAAATGGCAACCCACTCCAGTATTCTTGCCTGGAAAATCCCATGGATGGAGGAACCTGGTAGGCTACAATCCATGGGGTCGCAAAGAATCGGACATGACTGAGTGACATTTACTTACTTTACTAACTACAGTTAGCCTGGAGCAGTACATAGTAGATAATCAACAAGATACAAGATTCCAGGATTCCTCTGCAACTGGGTAGTATTTTTCCTTCTTAACTATCTTGAAGGGAGCTGTTTTATACCAAGTGGCCTGAGACATTCATTTCTCCTAATGACAACTCTCCCAGGGCCACTTGGATATAAATAAAAACATAATTTATCCATGTGATGTCATGACTAAAGAGACCAGACAGTGACAAAAGCAAAGGAGAGGTCATTCCTTATGTATCATTTAGGCAGGAATTAACTCAGGTACCAGGTGCTCATCTGTAATTTCTTCGCCCAATGAGAGTGATCCCTGGGTCAGCCTAGACTGCTGAACCCACATCAGAGGCACTAGAGAGTAATGTCCAGCTGAGTACTGAACCTAGCCTAGAACAGGCCTCCAAAAAGAACTATAGTTGTACCATAATTGAGTTTCTAATATCCTCTGCTTGTGATCTCTCTAGGATTCTGGAAAAAAATATAGCCTATGTAGAGGATCACAGGCTTTGAAACTACAAAGGCTTGGATTTAAATTCCAATGCCACCATGTGACACTTGTTATATGACTTTGCACAAGTCATTTAACCACTTGAAACTAAATTTTTGCATCTGTGGAAATAAGGAGAGGGAATTCTCTGGTTGCTCACTGTTAAAGGATCTGCCTGCCAGTGTAGGAGACACAGGTTCAATCCCTGATCCTGGAAGATCCCACGTGCCCCAGAGCAACCAAGCCCACACACCACAGCTACTGAGCACGTACTCTAAGGTCGGGAGCTGCAACTACTGAAGCCTGTGCACCCTAGAGCCATAAGAGAAGAGAAGCCGCTGCAATGAGAAGCCTACACACCTCAACTGGAGAGTAGCCCCTGCTCTCCACAACTAGAGCAAGGCCTGAGCAGCAGCAAACATGCAGCATGGGCACAAATGAAATATATATATATATATATATATATTTTTTTTTTTTTTTAATTAGGGGAGAAAATTTTACCACAGGAGAGAATCATGAGAATTAACTGAGATAACTACATATTGATACAAATATTATAACTGTATCAACTCAGTGCTAGTATACAAAGAAGTCTTGTATTTAGGTTCTCTAAAGAAGCAGAACCAACATGAGACAGATGATTGATAGATTCTTACATATGTACATACATACCTGCATACATATTTAGAAACATAGATATAAGGATAAATACATAGATATCAATACATAGACAGATAAATACATAGGTAGATAGATACACATATGATCAGCAGATATATCCATGGAGAGAGAGAGAGTATGAAGATTATGGAGACTCAGAAGAGCTGATGACATAGTTCCAGTCAAAAAGCCAACAGACTTCAGACTCAGGAAGAGCCAATGTTTCAGTTTGAGTGCAAGGGCAGGAGAAGACTGATGTTCCAGGTCCAGAAGTCAGGTAGGAAGAGCTCTATCTTAATTGTCAGGGTGTTGGCCCTTTTGTTTGATCCGGGTCTTGAACTGATTGGATGAGGCCCACCCACATTGGATGGACAATCTCCTTCACTCAGTCCAAAGATTCACATGTCAACCTCATCCAGAAATACCTCCTCTCACACACCCAGAATAATGTTTGACCAAACATCTGGGCACCTCATGGGCCAGTCAAGTCAACACAAAACCATCACTACAAGATCTTAGTGGTTCACGAGGAGCATTCACTCTTCTTAGACAACGGCTACCACAAGCATGATCTGACAGCAGTGGCAGACATGCATGAGGACATGCCCATTTCATGCACAAGTCATATAAGCATCCATTCACATCACATCTGCTAATATCTGAGTAGTTCAAGCAAGCCACATGGCAAGCCCAACAGTCATCGAGCTTGGAAATATACTCACCTCTGGTAGGAGAAACTGCAAAGTCACAGAACAAAGGGCTTGAATGCAGAGAATAGCAAAAATTATGGGCAAATGATACAGTTTACTATGGTAACCCAGTGCCAGGCACATGTTAGATATCCAGTAAATTTTATTTGTATGTCTTTCCCATTTCCTCCATCCCAGTTCCATTTGCTGTTTTCTGAGAATTTTCTCATTCCTCTTTGCAATGTTCCATACTGAATACAAATATAATAGTTTAAAGAATTAAGACAATGCTATTAATAAGAAAATGCTCATTCACTCTATGGAAAGTTCCATGTACCAGCCAAGATGCTTTCTTAACTGACCCACAGTATCTGTTAGTTCACGGCCCTGAGAGATTTTACAATCAATTAGGAATGTATCATGTGTATAAGTAGTTTATATCCTGTTCTTCAATGTGCCCTATTTCGCACTTGCCTGTTTCAAATTTCATCTGCTGTTATTTTGCTCAATTAACTATGTTTGCTCCACAATTATCTAATCTTCTTAATATGTTCGGGGAGTTTTTAAACCTCTGTTCTCATCTTTGCCCTGAGTAAATAATTTATCATCTGGCACATCAACAGTCTGGCCATTCTGCCCAGCTTGTCAGAAACCTCTTTGAAAATATGAACATTTCAAGTCCCAGTGTAGAAGGCACGGATGTTCTACAACTAATTTTGTTGCAAGCTGTGACCTGCCTTTTTCTCTTCCTTGTTTTACTAATCTCTCAGCTCATTTTTAAATCCATAATAGAATTTTATATCTCATCACAATGCTGCCAGTTTCTCTGTGTACTTCTTTCTGGAACAAATATGAAGATCTTATCAAGATGTCAACAGTCACAGTGAATAACTTAAAGCAACATGAAAATCACTCATGAGGAACTGAAAGTTTCAGGTGAAATTTTAATCTTTAGAAGCCAGTGTTTAACGTGAAGATTGGTATTTAACCCTTAAGATATGTTCTTTCAAAGGAAGAACATTATATTTGTTGCCTCTTCTAGGATAGCTAAGGGATTCCCAGGTGGCTCAGTGGTANAGCAACATGAAAATCACTCATGAGGAACTGAAAGTTTCAGGTGAAATTTTAATCTTTAGAAGCCAGTGTTTAACGTGAAGATTGGTATTTAACCCTTAAGATATGTTCTTTCAAAGGAAGAACATTATATTTGTTGCCTCTTCTAGGATAGCTAAGGGATTCCCAGGTGGCTCAGTGGTAAAGAATCTGCCTGCCAATGCAGGAGCCACAGGAGACACGGGTTCTATCCCTGGGCTGGGATGATCCCCTGGAGGAGAGTGCGGCAACCCACTCCAGTGATCTTCCATGGAGAGAAGAGCCTGGTGGGTTATAGTCCATGGAATTGCAAAGAATTGGACTTGACTAAGCAATTGAGCATGCACACTGACTCTGTCAGGATGTATAGACATGCTCAGGCACTCCATTTTATTTTAATTCTCACCACACCCTTACTAGATTTTTACTGTTATATCTTGTTTACAGATAAAAGAAATGAGTTAACCACAAGGACTTGATCAGAGTGGTCAGCAAAGATGTGAAAGTCCCAATGATGGATTCTGAAGTCCATCTTTCCTCTAAACCTCACTTAATGCACTTAATAACACTTTCTCATTTGTTTGTCTATGACTTTTAGTGGTAAANAGAACCTTTATGCCTTGTTTACCTGCTCTGAATGCTCGTTTCTACACTTGTGCTAGTAAGTGATACAGCTGCCAGCTGTTATACAGGTCATTTTATTTGGTTTTCCAACACCAAAACGTGTATTATAAATTTACAAATGTTGATGATGAAGCTCAGGAACCTTTAGTTGATATGGTAAAGGTTTTACCACAACTTGGCACTGAAAACAGGTCAAGATTTTGGGTTCTTTCTGCTTCTGCCCACTGCCCTGCTTCTCATAAAGCAGTAAGGACTGCAACTGTAGAAAATTCATAAAGAGATGGGAATACCAGACCACCTTACTTGTCTTCCTGGAAACCTGTATGCAAGACAAAATGCAACAGTTTGACTCGGACATGAACGATGAACTGGTTCAAAATTGAGAAAGGAATATGTCAAGGCTCTGTAACATTATCATGAGAAATGCTAGGCGGGAAGTAGCACAAGCTAGAATCAAGACTGCCAGGAGAAATATCAATAACATCAGAGATGCAGATGACACCACCCTAATTGTAGAAAGAGACATCAGTTTGCCATATAGTCAAAGCTATGGTTTTCCTAGTAGTCATGTATGCATGTGAGAGTCAGTCCATAAAGAAGACTGAACACTAAAGAGCTGATGCTTTTGAACTGTGGTGCTGGAGAAGACTCTCAAGAGTCCTTTGGACAACAAGGAGATCAAACCAGTCAACCTAAAGGAAATCAACCCTGAATATTCATTGGAAGGACCAATGCTGAAGCTGAAGCTCCAGTACTTTGGCCACCTGATGCAAAGAGCTGACTCTTTGGAAAAGAACCTGATGATGGGAAAGATTGGGGGCAGAAGGACAAGGGGGTGACGGAGGATGAGATGGTTGGATGGCATCATAGACTTAATGAACATAAATTTGCACAAACTCTGGGGGCTGGTGAAGGACAGGGCAGGCTGGTGTGCTGCTTCTATAGGGTTGCAAAGAGTCGGACATGACTGAGTGACTGAACAACAGCAGCAAGGACTGCAAACCTTGCATGGATAACATTGCTTTGTAAAGTTTCTCAGCCCATCTGCACCTGAACCAGGCAGCTGTCTCATAAACGTGTTTTGTGGGCCACAAGGCCAATCAGTGAAAGATTGTGAGTGAATCAATAACAACTCAAAATGAATCTTCCTCCAATGTTGGGTCAGGAGCTATCTACCTATTATCTTACATGAAAAATGTACTTGTAAATTATATTATAGACAGCCCACTGAAAATACAAACAAGAATAAAAATACTTTGTTCTTTGGAACCATTTCTGTTTCCATAGCCTTGATGCCATGTTTACAAACCTGTTGCTATAGTTTCATAAACTTGAACAACAGGTTCCTACATGTATGGGTCTTGTTGCTACTAACTATAACAAATAGACATGGAATTGAACAGTCATGGAGGAGAGAGAGAAATACAACAAAACAGTTATTAGAGTAGTTGAGCTTACATACTAGTGATTCTCAAACCAGAGTCGTCCTGTCCCTAGGGAGACCTCAGAATCACCTGCCACTATATATTATGTTCTAGGAGGATGAGAGGGATCCCTCACATCCTCGTGCTCTTTCACTAATGTATTTTTTCACTAATGTAATTTTTCTTATCAAGAGGTGAGCTTCCCAGGTGGCGCTAATGGTAAAGCATCCACCTACAATACAGGAGATAGAAGAGATGCGTGTTCAGTCCCTGGGTTGGGAAGATCCCCTGGAGAAGGGCATAGCAATTCACTTTAGTATTTGTCTGAAGAATTCCATGGACAGAGGAGCCTGGCAGGTTACATTTCATAGGGTCAAAAAGAGTCAGACACGACCAGAGTGACTTGGCACAAATGCATGCTTATCATGAGGTGTGTCTATTTCCACTCCACTTAAAGCTGGGCTGTCCCTGTGACTTATTTTGACTTAGGCGCTTTCTGAGTTTTGGACCTACATCCTAAGAGAACTTACAACCTCTGTTTTTACCTTCTTGGAAGCCAGATACCATGGAAAAAAGCTGAGGTGGAATAAGGAAGTACCATGTGGACAGAGAATGCTCCCAGCCCCCTAGGCGTCTTTAACAAGGGCCCAGATAGGATGGTTTGACTGCAGTCATCTTGGACCTTCCCACCTCCCAGCTGCCGGCTGAATGCACAGCTGAGTGAGCAACCTGAGTGACCCCAGGGAACACTAACAGAAGATCCACTATGCCAAAACACATGATCATGAGAAATTAAACGGTGGTTGTTTAAAACCACTCAGTTTGGGAATGATTTGCAACAAGAATAAATACCTGAAACACCTGGGAGCTTTTCTGAAAAACCCACGCACCCTTAACTTCCTCCCTTGAACTCTGTTGTACTACTTACCTTCCTAGGAACTTGAGATTTATCAAGTAAGAATCAATAACATGACCTTCTCTTGCTCTCAGTTTGTTCAAGCGAAGATAATTAGCCATAGATCAAGCCACCTTGTGGTAAGTGCTGAAGTATAAATGTGCAAGAATTTTGTTCTTTATCAGAAGTGACCTTCACCCTTGTCAAAAAAGTTGAGAATTTCTGCTTCAAAGAAGCACTGAAAATTATTCTCATTCAACAATATTAAAAAAAAATCAAACCGATTTTAAAAATGGGCAAAAGACTTGACATTTCTCCAAAGAACATAATCAAATGGCCAAAAAGCATGTGACAAGATGATTAACATTGCTAGTTATAAGGGAAATGTACACTAAAACCATAATAAAATGTCACTTCACATCCTTTAAGATAGCTACTATAAAAAAAGAAAAAAGAAAATAACAAGTATTGACAAGGATGTGGAAAAATTGGATCTAGAGTATAGTTGGTAGAAATGTAAGATGATGCATGTACTGTGGAAGAGTGGGGTGGTTCTGAAAAAATTAAATACAGAATTTCCATATGACCCAGTAATTCTCCTTCTAGGTATATATCTGGAAAAAAATGAAAGCACTAATTGGAAAAGACTGGTGCACCATGAGGTTCACAGTAGCACTAGTTACAATAGCCAAGATTATGGAATTAAGCCCAAGGGTTCATCCCAGACAATGAATAAAAAATATGTGATAAATAAGTATAGATACACATATCATAGAATATTCTTCAGCCATAAAAATAATTAAATTATATCATTTGAAACACCATGGATAGACTTAAAGAATAATATACTTAGTTAAATAAGACAAAACTGTATGGTATCACTTATATGTGGAATCTAAAAAATAAACAGCAAAATATATGTAGTAAAACTGAAACAGGCTCATAGATATACAAAGTAAACTATGGTTACCAGAGCAGAGAGGATAGCGGAAGAGGAAAAGTTAGGATATGGGATTAAGAGATACAAATTACTCTGTGTTAAACAGATAAGCAAAAAGAAAATGGCTATAATTTCCTGTGCTGTTTATATATGCTATGTATACAGATAGCACTGGGAATTATAGCACTATCATGTGATAACTTTTCAGTTCAGTTCAGTCGCTCAGTCCTGTGCAACTCTTTGTGACTCCATGGATTGCAGCACACAGCTTCCCTGTCCATCACCAACTCCCGGAGCTTATTCAAATTCATGTCCATTGAGGCAGTGATGACATCCAACTATCTCACCCTCTGTTGCCCCGTATTCCTTCTGCCTTCAATCTTTCCCAACCTCAGGGTCTTTTCAAATGAGTCAGTTCCTTGCATCAGGTGGCCAAAGTATTGGAGTTTCAGCTTCAGCATCAGTCCTTCCAATGAATACTCAGGACTGATTTCCTTTAGGATAGACGTTGAATTTCCTTGCAGGCTAAGGGACTCTCAAAAGACTTCTCCAACACCATAGTTCAAAAGCATCAATTCTTTGGCACTCAGCTTTCTAGATAGTCCACCTCTCACATCCATGCATGACTACTGGAAAAACCATAGCTTTGCCTAGATGGACCTTTGTTGACAAAGTAATGTCTCTGTTTTCTAATATGCTATCTAGGTTGGTCATAGCTTTTCTTAAAAGGAGCAAGCTTCTTAATTTCATGGCTGCAGTCACCATCTGCAGTAATTTTGGAGCCCAAAATTATAAAGTCTCTCACTGTTTCCATTGTTTCCCCAACTATTTGCCATGAAGTGATGGGACCAGACGCCCTGATCTTAGTTTTCTGAATGTTGAGTTTTAAGCCAACTTTTTCACTCTCCTCTTTCACTTTCCTTCCCTGGTGACTCAGACGGTAAAGTGTCTACCTGCAATGCCAGAAACCTGGGTTCGATCCCTGGGTTGGGAAGATCCTCTAGAGAAGGAAATGGCAATCCACTCCAGCACTCTTGCCTGGAAAATCCCATGGACGGAGAAGCCTGATAGGCTACAGTCCATGGGGTTGCAGAGTCGGACATGACTGAGCAACTTCACTTTCACTTTCACAAGAGGCTCTTCAGTTCTTCTTAGCTTTCTGCAATAAGGGTGGTATCACCTGTATGCTGCTACTGCTAAGCCGCATCAGTCGTGTTCGACTCTGTGCGACCATAGAGACTGCAGCGCATGAGGCTCCCCCATCCCTGGGACTCTCCAGGCAAGAACACTGGAGTGGGTTGCCATTTCCTTCTCCAATGCATGAAAATGAAAAGTGAAAGTGAAGTCTCTCAGTCGTGTCGGACTCTTCACGACCCCATGGACTGCGGCCCACCAGGCTCCTCCATCCATGGGATTTTCCAGGCAAGAGTACTGGAGTGGGGTGCCTTTGCCTTCTCCAATCACCTGCATATCTGAGGTTATTGATATGTCTCCCAGAAAGCTTGATTCCAGCTTGTGCTTTAGCCAGCCCACCATTTCGCAAGATGTACTCTGCATATAAGTTACATAAGCAGGGTGACAATTTGCAGCCTTGACGTACTCCTTTCTTGATTTGGAAGCAGTCTGTTGTTCCATGTCCAGTTCTAACTGTTGCTCCTTGACTTGTATACAGACTTCTCAGGTGGCATATAAGGTGGTGTGGTATTCCCATCTCTTGAAGAATTTTCCACAGTTTGTTGTGATCCATATAGTCAAAGGCTTTGGCATAGTCAATAAGGCAGAAGATGTTTTTCTGGAACTCTCTTGTTTTTACGATGATCCAACAGATGTTGGCAATTTGGTGTCTGCTTTTTCTAGATCCAGCTTGAACATCTGGAAGTTCACAGTTCACATACTGTTGAAGCCTGGCTTGGAGAATTTTGAGCATTACCTTGCTAGCATGTGAGATGAGTGCAATTGTGTGGTAATTTGAACATGCTTTGGCATTGCCTTTTTGGGAGATTGGAATGAAAACTGACCTTTTCCAGTCCTGTGGCCACTGCTGAGTTTTCCAAATTTGCTGGCATATTGAGTGCAGCACTTTCACAGCATCATCTTTAGGATTTGAAACAACTGGAATTCCATCACCTCTACTAGCTTTGTTCATAGTGATGCTTCCTAAAGCCCACTTGACTTCACATTCCAGGATGTCTGGCTCTGGGTGAGTGATCACACCATCGTGATTATCTGGGTCATGACACCTTTGTTGTATAATTCCTCTGTGTATTCTTGTCATCTCCTCTTAGTATCTTCTGCTTCTGTCAGGTCCATTCCATTTCTGCCCTTAATTATGCCATCTTTGCCTGAAATGTTCCCTTGATACCCTAGTTTTCTTGACGAGATCTCTAGTCTTTCCCATTCTATTGTTTTCCTCTATTTCTTTGCATTGATCACTGAGGAAGGCCTTCTTATCTCTCCTTGCTATTCTTTAGAACTCTGCATTCAGATGAGTATATCTTTCCTTTTCTCCTTTGCCTTTAGCTTCTCTCCTTTTCTAAGTTATTTTTAAGTCCTCCTCAGACAACCATTTTGCCTTTTTGCATTTCTTTTTCTTGGGGATGGTCTTGATCCCTGCCTCCTGTACAATGTCATGAACCTCTGTCCATAGTTCTTCTGGCACTCCGTCTATCAGATCTAATCCCTTGACTCTATTTGTCACTTCCACTATACAATCATAAGGGATTTGTTAGGTCATACATAAATGGTCTGGTATTGTTTTTGCTTTGGCTCCGTCTCTTCATTCTTTCTGGAGTTATTTCTCCAGTCATCTCTAGTGCATATTGGGTACCTACTGACCTGGGGAGTTCATTTTTCAGTGTCCTATCTTTTTGCTTTATCATACTGGTCATGGGGTTCTCAAGCAAGAATATTGAAGTGGTTTGCCATTTGCTTCTCCAGTGGACCACATTTTGTCAGAACTCTCCAGCATGACCCGCCCATCTTTGGTGGCCCTACACACCATGGCTCATAGTTTCATTGACTTAGACAAGGCTGTGGTCCATGTGATCAGTTTGGTTAGTTTTCTGTGATTGTGGTTTTCATTCTGTCTGCCCTCTGATGGAGAAGGATAAGAGGCTTATGGAAGCTTCCTGTTGGGAGAGACTGACTGAGGGAGTAGCTGGGTCTTGTTCTGATAGGCGGGGCCATGCTTAGCAAATCTTCAATCCAATTTTCTGTTGATGGGTGAGTCTGTGTTCCCTCCCTGTTGTTGGACCTGAGGCCAAACTATGGTGGAGGTAATGAAGATAACAGCGACATNTGGGAGAGACTGACTGAGGGAGTAGCTGGGTCTTGTTCTGATAGGCGGGGCCATGCTTAGCAAATCTTCAATCCAATTTTCTGTTGATGGGTGAGTCTGTGTTCCCTCCCTGTTGTTGGACCTGAGGCCAAACTATGGTGGAGGTAATGAAGATAACAGCGACATCCTGCATGCATTGCTGCAGTCAGTGTTCCTGACCCTGCAGCAGGCCACTACCGACTCACGCCTCCACTGCAGACTCCTGGACATCACAGGCAAGTCTGAGTCAGTCTCTTGTGGGGTCCCTGCTCCTTTCTCCTGGGTCCTGGTGTGCAAAAGGTTTTGTCTGTGCCCTCCCAGAGTTTGCTTCCCCAGTCCTGTGCGAGTTCTGGCAGCTCTGTGGTGGGGTTAATGGCAACCTTCTCCAAAAGTGTTTTTGCCATACCCCAGTCTGCTGCACCCAGAGTCCATTAAAAGTGATCATTTTTAATGGAATATAATCCATAAAAGTACTGAGTCACTCTACAGTACACCTGAAACTAATTTAATTTAATGTTGTAAATCAACTATATTCAATTTTTTAAAAAAGATAAACTCCTAAAAAATTATGTTCACACAAAAACCTATTTATGACAATTCATAATTGTCAAAAACTCAAATACCCTGCAAGTAATGAATGGATAACAAACTGTAGTACCTCTCAACTGTAGAATGTCCCAGTATCCCCAGAGCAAATGGAACTGTATGAAGATATTAGCTTTGAGAAGATATGGATAGAAACACATATATCTTAATTTTGTGCTGTATTCCTTTCTGATACATATCCCCTCAAACACTGTGACCGGGAAGCTTCCTGGCAGAAATGAAAAGAGCAGGCCTATGCCATGCAGATAATGGGTAAAATAAAGGATGTGTTGCATATGGCTTGAGATCAGTCTATTCTCAAGCACACTGGAGCAATGAGATCTAGGTAGAAGTGAAGAATGAAGAAATGACCAATCTCTGCCCTCAAGAAGCTCAAAGGTTAGGAAGGAATTACTCACCAACAAATGGTGACTGTCCAGTATATTAATAGATAGGGCAAGAGTAACATGTAGAGAACTATGGGAATGCAAGGCAGGGGGCTGATCCAGGGAATCTAAGAAGCCTAAGAGAAGAAACGATAGCTGGGTTTTATTTTTAACAGTCATTTTCCGGGACTTCCTTGGTGATCCACTGGTTAAGAATCCACATTCCAATACAGGAGTCATGGGTTCATTGCCTGGTTGGGGAACTAAGATCCCATGTCTCAGAGCAATTAAGCCTGTGCACCACAACAAATGAAGACCCAGTGAATCCAAAAGTAAATAAATAAATTAATATTAATATTAAAAACAACCACAACAATCATATTATCAGGAAAATACAACTTAAAACCTTGAGGATACAAGTTCATGAATACTAGGATGCCTAAAAGAAAAGGAAAGTAATAATAAGTTTTGGCAAGAATGTTGAGAAATCTGAATCCTTGTCCACTGCTGGCAGGAATTTTTAATTGTATAGATGCTTTATAAACAGTTTGGTAGTTCCTCAAAAAATTAAAAGTAGAGTTACCATATGACACAGTAATTTCACTGGTATATAGCAAAGAAAAATTAAAGCATATGGTCACAAAAAAACCTGTAAACAAATGTTAATAATAGCCCCAAAGAGAAATAAGCCTCCAACTGATAACAGATAAATAAATGCGGTATGTCCATACAATGAAATATTACTTGGTAATAAAGTATGGATACATACTGCAACACGGATGAACCTTGAAAACATGCAAAGTAAAAGAGACAAGTCACAAAATGCCACATATTGAATAATTCCCTTTATCTAAAATGTGCATAATAGGCAAATCGATAGAGACAGAAAGTAGATTAGCGGTTTCCAAGAGCTGGGGAGATGAGAAATGGAGAATAACTGCTAGTGGTTAAGAGGTTTCTCTTTGGAGTGATGAAAATATTTTAAAATTGATCATGAACGTCTTAAAGGCTGTTAAATTAAACTCTTTCAATAGGTAGATTTTATGAAATGTGAGTTATAGCTCAACAGAGCTATAAAAGTTCTAAAGGAAATATGACAAAATCCTAATGTTTCTTAATCCTTGTGGGGCTGGAGAAGTAGGTTTAAGTTTATCACAGGACAGCAAGGCAAGGGAACTCCAGGAGAGAGGAAAGGCCATGGAGGTATTAAAGACCATGTTGTATTGAGAAATAGTGACAAACCCAATATGGTCCTAAAAGAGCATACATACAAAGTGTGGAGTGTGGAGTGGTGAGAGCTGAGGCTGGAAAGGGGTTTGCATTATTGCAATTTGTGTTGAAGTCTGAATTTGCCCTGAAGGTAGCTGAGAACCACACAATGCTTTTAAGTAAGAGAGTGAGTGCTGTTTGAGGAATATTTGTCTGGCGGAGTGGGGTGGATTGTTGAGGTAGCGGCTGGAGTCAAGATAGACCAGTTGGCTGGTGACGATGATCATCTTGCAGAGGTCGGTCAAGGACCTGGCACATGTGATGGTGGTGAAAAGAGGGGATATTTGAAAGGTGAGTTATGACAAATCAAAAAGACTGAAAAAGTCATTGCCATGGTAAAATTTTTAGGTTGAGGAAACAAATTCTTGCTGATATCAGTTTTAACTCTTCGAGTAAAAGCCAGAAAATTCAGGATGCAGTGCCCAGGAAAATGCACTGGTGGGGTCTTCCGCTGCAGGGGCATAAGGACTGAAGGCTCAGATGCTCTGAATCCGCTGACGTGTGAGCACCCAGGCTGCGCTGCCTCCAAGGGCTCTCTGCCAATGACTGAAGTGGTTGGAGCACTAAAGCAGGGCCCTGTCTACAAAACATAGCCCTCCTCTCAGAGGCAAATTCGACTCAAGGACTTCTTACTGAAGCTTTCTTAGAACTGCACTGCAGTGTGAGGCGCCATTTATCCCAACCTTCTTCCTTCCCTCTCTCCTTCACTAAGGTCTGACCTCCATGGGTCTGACAACTCTCTCGGTCTCTTGCAGCCTCTTCCCATTTTTCCCTTACAAGCGTCTCTAGACTGAATTATGATGTCTCCCTAAAATTCATATGTTGAAATCTTAAGCCCCAATATGATGGTCTTAGGAGTCAGGACCTTTGGGGTATGTGTTGCAACCCTATATTCACAGCAACACTGTTGACAATAACCAGGAAATGCTGCTGTTCGTTGCTGTTCACTCACTCAGTTATCTCTGAAGCTTTGCAACCCCATGAACTACAGCAGCCTGGGCTTCCCAGTCCTTTGCTATCTCCCGGGGTTCACTCAAACTTAGGTCCATTTGGTCAGTGATGCTATCCAATCATCTCATCTTCTATCACCTTCTATAGCCCTCCTCTTGCCCTCAATCTTTTCCAGCACCATGGTCTTTTCCAATGATTCAGCTCTTCCCATCAGGTGGCGAAAGTACGAGACCTTCAGCTTCAGCATCAGTCCTGAAAATTCAGGGTCAATTTCCTTTAGGATTGACTGGTTTTATCTCCTTGCCGTCCAAGGTATTCTTAAGAGTCTTCACAGCACCACAGTTCAAAAGCATCAGTTCTTGAGCACCCAGCCTTCTTTATGGTAGAACTCTTACATACCTACATGACTACTGGAAAAACCATAGTTTGACTATATAGACATTTGTTGGCAAAGTGGTCTCAGCTTTTTAATATGCCATCTAGGTTTGTCATAGCTTTTCTTCCAAGGAGGAAGTGTCTTTTAATCATGACTGCAGTCAATATCGACAGTGATTTTGGAGCCCAGGAAAATAAAACCTGTCACTGTTTCCACTTTTTCCCATCTATTTGCCTTGAGGTGATGAGACTGGATGAGATGCTGTGATAGAAGCAACCTAAATGTCCATTGACAAATGAATGGATAAAGAAAATACTGGGTATATGTATATAAATTTGTACATATATATGGAAAGCTACTTAGATATAAAAAGAATGAAATAATGCCATTTGGAGCAACATGGCTGGAACTAGAGATTATCAGTAAGTCAGAAAGAGAAAGACAAATATCATTTATAGGTGGGANATCTTCCAATACCCATTTCGGTGGTACACAGTGCAGCTGCCAGTGCTTCTGGATCTTCAGTCTTCCTGCCCAGTCTTTCCTGCCTGTATGTAACCTACCCACAACAAACTTCATAATTGTACTTCTTGGAGTTGTACACTTAGTTTTTCAGTCTCAAAGTTCCTTCTCAGTTCAGAGAATATTATTTAATATCTCTGACTCTCAACAAAATGAGAGGGAAGCCTCTACAAATAGACTCAGTGTTTTGTCCTTACAAAACAAAAACTCTCAGCAGCCTCCTTCACCTCCTTTCTCCATGAGATAATACAGTGAAAAGACAGCCATCTGCAACCCTGAAGGTATTTCTTACTAGAACCCAACCCTGTGGGCAATCTGATCTCACACTTCCAGCTTCTGGAACTGCAATTAGCCTCTGCTGCTCATAAGCCACTCAGGCTTTGGTGTTTTGATACAGCAGTTCGCATTGACCAGGTCAGAAATTGGCACTCAGAGGTGAGGGTGTTCTGCTGTAAGGAATACCTGAAAGTGTGAAAGGAGCTTTGGAACTGGGTAACAGGTGGAATCTGGAAGAGCGTGGAGGTACATGCTAGAAAAAGCCTCTATTGCCACAAGCAGACTATTAAGGGCAGTGGTGCTGAGAGCTCACAAAGGAGAGGAGATCTCCAGGGAAAGCTCCAGTCTTCTGAGAGATGACCTAACTAGCCACAAACAGAATGCTGGCAGAGGTGGACAGTCAAGGTTATCCTAATGAGGTCTCAGACAGAAATGAGGAACATGTTATAGAACAATGGATGAAAGGCAATCCTTGTTAAACAAGGTGGCAAAGAACTTGGCTCCGTTGTGAAAGGCAGAATTTGTGAGTGATGACATCGGATAGTTAGCTGAAGTGATTTTTAAGCAGAGTGTTAAAGGCAGAGACTTCTGAAAAGAATTGTTAAGCAAAAAGAAACTAAGTTCTAGTTTTAAGATTTGGAAAACTCTAAGCCTGTGAATATTACAAAAGATGAGAGCGCATTAGGAAAGGAACACTAGAGTGTGGTCATTAGATAAAGATTTTAGTCTGAAAATGAACCATAGACCTAGTCAGCTATCTCAACAGAAGCTGGGCACTATTCTCCAAGCAAGTGGAAGAATGACCCCAAAGGCAATTCAGAAAGCGTCAGAGCTGCCAGTACACAACAATTCTAGAACAACAGAGAAGGGTCAGAGTGTAGAAGGGATCGAATGATTCCAAAGTCAAAAGACTGGTGCCTCTGGGCCCCATTGCAGCCCAGGCTGCTCTGGCTGCCCCTCCAGCGCGTATAAGAACAAATTTTAGCAGTCTCCCTGTGGGCCTCAGATGATGAAGAATCTGCTTACAATGTGGGAGACCTGGGTTCGATCCCTGGGTCGGGCAGGTCCCCTGGAGAAGGGAATGGCAACCCATTCCAGTATTCTTGACTGGAGAATTCCACAGACAGAGGAGCCTGGTGGGCTACAGTCCATGGGATCTCAAAGAGTCGGAAACAACTGAGGGACTAACACGTTCACTTTCATGTGGGCTGAATGGACTGTCTCCACTTGGGTTTCAAAGGATGAGACTGTCTATCAGAGTCTCTGGCACAGGACCCCAACCTGGCCGAGCCCCAGGATCCAAACAGAACGCTGCTTCAGTGCTGGTCCACTGTGCCCATGGGTAACCCTGCCATGACAGTGGCCCTGGAAGGCACTAAGCCGAAGAGAATCATTCACAAACCTTAAGATCTCGTGGAGTTTGGACTCACTCGAAATCGGTTGCCCCTCTTTTTTCTTACTTCTCCCTCTTGGAAAGGAATGTCTATCCTATGCCTGCCCCACCTTTATATTTTAGAAGCACATACCTTGTTTGGTTTCACAGATTCACAGCTGGAGAGGAACTGGCCTCAAAATGATTGTACCGTGAGTCTCATCCATATCTGATTTAGATGATATTCAGACAAGACTTTGACCTTTATACTTTAGTTGATGCCAGACTGAGTTAAGACCTGAGGGAGCAAGCAGTGAGTGGACTGTTGCAGATTAAATGTTTGTGTACCCCAAAATTCATATGCTGAAGTATTAACCTCCATATTATGACATTAGAAATGAGGGGGCCTTTGAAAGGCGATTAGGTCATAAGGGCAAAGCTCCAGTGAATGAGATTGGTGCCCTTATAGAAAAGAACTCAGAGAGTTTTCTTTGCCCCTGCCATGTGAGGATAATGAGAAGTAAGTAATCTATGCGGTAGGAAGTTGACTCTCCTCGGGCACTAAATCTATTGGCGCGCAGATCCTGGAATTCTCAGACTTCATAACTGTGAGAAGTAAATTGTTTATATGCTATCTAGCTATGGCATTCTATTATAGTAACTAAAACACAGGTGTTTTCTCCAATAAATTTCTTTCAATCTAGTCCCATCTTGACATCTGCTTCTCAGAAAATCCAAAATAATAAATAGAGGAAAGGAGATAAAAATAATGTTTCTTATTCCTTTAGCCTAGTTTGTTGTTTTTTCAATTGGAATTCAACATTCACTCAACAAACATGTTTGAGCACCTAAGCAATGATCCACAGAGTAACCAAACTCAAATACCACAAAGGATTTCTTGGTTATGGCTCTTTTCCCAGGTTATGTGGTTTGTATTGCATATTAATGACCCAGACTTGGTTCCGTATTTTTTTTATAGAGAAATATTAGTTCTCATATAAAAATAAACATTATATGATACTAAAGGAACAAAAATAAAGTTAAACCTTTAAGCTTGTCCCAAATATTTCAAATATATTCATGTACACAGAAAGAGAAAAGACTAAAAAGAAATAACCACCAAGAAAATGAATGTTGATTTCTTAGAGGCAGAAATTATGAAGTAGGATTTTGAGTTATTTTCCATGTTTATATGGAATATGTAAACTCTCCATTATATTTTATAATTATCAAAAAGTTACACAATAAATATTTTGGTAATGAGCAAGATTTCTGTTTTTGAGGTTACTATAGAAAGAGCAAAATTCTTTGAGGCAGATAAGAAAAGGTTACTTTCCAGTTTCAAAGACCTTGGCTAGACTCTTTTAGTGTGTCGCCATGGGAATAAAATAAAAATAAGAATTTCTATGACTTTTTTTAAGTCTAGAAAGATTCATATACAGTGTTGAATCTCCTAGATTATCTGAATCATCCTTCTTCAAACTTGATGTTAATGTTCCCATAAGTCTTACTGTTAAAACCAAGTTTAAGAGCTTTTTCTTACAAACTGTACTATAAACTATGAGAGACTACTTTCTTGTATATAAAAATAAACACACCCCCAATGCTCAATAACATTGGAAAATATTTAAATTCAATATAATTCTCAAAAAAAGAAAAATTCTGTGACAGCGGTCTGTGTTTGAGGTGCACTTCTGTTCCCTTTCCACTACACTGTCACTTTTTTTTCTTCTTGGTCTTTCTTCATAAAAACTCATCTCTTCACCCTGGCTGCTTTTTTGCCCACAGCAAGAAAGTCAGATGTGGCACAAGCCTGTACCTAAAAGATAAAAAGTAAAGGACATTACACTTTTATCCTTGGGAGATTTCATTTTGCTTGCTTCATTATGTCTACAGCAAGCTCGTCTTTCAACATTTGTGCCATTCAATTTCTCAACCAGAATCCAGTCAAAATGAAATATAAATTCTTTATAACTCTTGCCAACATCCCTAACAACCACTTAACTGGAGCTCCAGATTAAAAGACCCACTAGATATGGAAAAATACGAAGGTTAACATTAAAGAACTTTGGCGCAAAGAAGTCATCAAGTAAGAAACAATAGTGTTATTAGAACAATGAAATCATTTTCTTTTCTTTAAGAAGACAGATTTCATTGCCTAGAGGACTACACAATATTTAATTTCAAATAAAGAGCTCTGGGCCAAAATCTCCAGCTGTAAACTCTTGCTATAGTAGACTGGACCAAGATTGCTGTGTCCAGTGAATGGTGAGAACCATTTGATTTTGTGAGAAGGGAAGTAAATTTGGAAAATACAGAGTCTGTTTTGGAGGAACTAAGTAATTTTTTATGTATTTCTATGAATTTGACTACTGTGCCCAGTCTCAAATTAATACATTAAAAAAAGAAATAACTGCTTTAATTACACAAAACCAACTCGACTTTAAATGCAAGCAATCTCATTTCACAATACAGAGTAACAAAGGCAAAAATAAAGAAGGTTCTATATAATTATTTTTAAAAATAAACAAGGTTCTATATTAATTAGTCACTTGTAATATAACAAAATTGGATGAGAATTAAAGAAAGCAAAATACTAATCTCAGCTCCATCCTCTAGCAGCTGTACAAATTAGAGCAAGCAAATTGAAATTCCTTGTCAGTTTCCTCATCTACAAAATGGGTTTTTTATACCTTCTCTGTCAACATCAAGGATTAATTTGATATCTGAATAAGAAAATGGCATAAAAGTGCTTTGAATATCATAAAGGAACGAGACAGAATGATAAAATGCTCTCTCTGTCTCTCTTTCACACACACACACAGATCGCAGTTCAGTTCAGTCGCTCAGTTGTGTCTGACTCTTTGTGACCCCATGGCCTAAAGCATGCCAGACTTCCCTGTCCATCACCAGTTTATCAAAGCCAGCTATGAAGAGTAACTTGGGTGAAAAAAGAAATAAAAATATTTAAAAGAAAATTTAAGATACTTGTTATCTCATTAAAGAAAATAAATCTGTGTTTTATGTTATTAATATCTAATATGATTTCAATAGATAAAATATTTTTATTTAATATGCATATATGAGAAAAATAATAAAATTAGAACTTTATCATATACAGTCACCAAAATAAAATCTATGTGACAAAAACAATGATTTTTTTTTTAAAAACTAATCAGAAAAAAAAATAACTAATCTCGCATATGAAAAGAAAAGCCTTCTAAACATAAAAGGAAAAGTAAAAACTGTAAAACAAATCACTGTTAAAATTTAATAATAAAAATTTAAGATGTCTGCATATCATAACAATATCATAAAAAAGAGGCAAATGACAACATGGGGCAATATCTATAATATGCTAACAAAAGATTGGCCTTCTTAACATAAATAACTCAAAATCAATTAATATAAAGATTATAATCAAAAATTTGATATGACAGTTCACAAAAGAATATAGTTAATAAACATATCTTTTAACTGTCAATTTTCACCATAAGAAAAACTGTAAATTAAAATAAAGCATAATCATTTTTCTCCTATGAACTTAACGATTTCAAGAAACCCAGCACAATTATAAATGCCTGATGAGAATTTAATTTGTTAAAGCATTTCTGAAAGGTCATTTGGCCATAGCAATTATTTTACGCGTTTAAGACAAATTTGCTGAGTGCCAAATAAAAGTCAGATACGCTGCTGCAGACTGAAGAGACAGCAAGATGTGAAAAATTTCCCTCATGATCTGATGGGGAGAAGCCATCATTAAATCATTTTACAAATAGTTACAGTAACGTAGTAATGGTGTGAGATGGCAACTGGAAAAGGGAAATGGACTTGAGATCTATTTTGGATGTAGAAGTCATAGACCTTGATGTGAGATGTGAGGTATCTGCTGTCAAGAACACGTTTCTAACGAGCAATTGATCAACAGCACAACTGAGTAGATGGTGGCTCTTTCACTGGAAAGGGTAAGGAGGAAAAGGCTGAGGAGGAAAAGGTTGACCAGTGTGAAAATGTTGGGTGTGACACTCTTGGGAAAATTTCAAAGACGTGAGGAACAGGTCAGAAAAGAGATCTGTTTGGGAAATAGAAATTTGTGAGTTGTCAACCTAGAGTTTATATTTAAGGCCATTAGTATAGATAAGATAGGCTAAGAAAAGAGAACAGAGGGCGAAAGGGATACTGCTGTTGGAACTGCTGAGTTGTGAAGAAAAAGAATTTTGTGGATGTAACACTTCTGAGAAGTCAAGTAAATGTAAGAATGAATAGCATTTTGGAGGGACTTCCCTGGTGGTCCAGTGATTAAGGCTCCACATTCCCAATGCGAGGGACCAGGCTTTGATCCCTGGTCAGGGAACTAGATCTCACATGGCCCAGTGAAGTTGGAAGATTCCTGTGTGCCATAACTAAGACCTGGTGCAGTCTAATTAATTAAAATTTTTAGACAATAAAATGATTTATTAAAAAAAACTTTACACTTGGGATTTTGCAGCCTGGGGATCATTGGTATTTCAGTAAAACAGTTTCAATTACTCTATTTCTAGGAATTTATTCTCAAGAAATAATTAGAAGATTACAGAATACATTAGGTAAAAAGGTATCACAGAATTTTTTACAATAATATAACATGGAAAGCAATCTAAATGACTAAAAATAATTAATTAAATTATGCTTCTTCTATAAATAGAATGCTATTAAATCACTTAAAATGTTTTTGAATATGTATAAGTGTACAGGAAACTTTTCAGGATATTTTTAGAAAAGTAGAATACAAAAGAATATAGCATAATTTCCAATTCTGTAAAAAAAAAATCACAAATACAGAATTCCACATAAAATATATTTAAAGACAATATATCAAACTTATCTCTGTGTAAAGTTATGAATGATTTCTATTGTTTTTTTAAGTTTTCCTAATATTTCCACTGTGACTGTGTATTACTTTAATAAGGAAGAAACTATAAATTATATATGTTTCAATAAGAGGTTGCCTATGTACCTCTGAGCATCCTACAGTTTTAGTGATATTAAAATCATTTTTCAGAATTCAAGTATCTTTCAAATGATGTGTCTGACCAATCAAAGATGTTTTTCATTTTTATAGTAAGGGTAGAAAATACTGATCCAATATTTTTTCATATGTCAAAAATTCAGAAATAACAAAATTAAAGCCACCAAATCAAAAAATGGTATTTAGTTTACTGTATATATAAGAACAGTTTGCAACGTGGGAGCTTTCTGTTTTTTAATTGAAGTATAATTGATTTACACTGTTGTGCCAATCTCTGCTGTACAACACAGTGACTCGGTTATACACATATGTGTGTGCGTGCAGGCTCGCATTCTTTTCTTTATCTTCTCTCCCTTTATGGTTTCTCACAGGATCTTGAATACAGTTCCCTGTTCTATACATTAGGAACTCATGGTTTACCCATTCTAAATGTAGTAAGTTTCCTTCTACCAATCCCAGACTCCCAGTCCATCCCTCTCTCCCACCACCTCCCCCTTGGCAGCGCCAAGTCTGTTCTCTATGTCTATAAGTTTGTTCCTGTTTTGCAGATAAGTTCATCTGTGCCATATTAATTCCAAGACTGATATGAAGCTCAGAGGCATGAAGTTAAAAGATGGCTTATAAAGTGAAAATGAGAAAGTTGCTAACCTTTACAGTGAGGGTTTTCAGGAAGCAGGGTATTGGTTAAAAGGGATTATTTCAAAAAATTTTAAGGAAGACAACTTGTTGCTTTTATGATGGACAGGGGCATTTATAAGAAATAACCTAAATTAAGGCTTGCCTATGTTCATGAAACAAACTAGATTCACTTTGCTTAAATGGCTTAAATGGTTTTATCTGCTTGAGGGTGTCTCAAGTTCGGTCTCCATTTTGTATTGAACACATAGAATAAATTTAGGTTATGTGGGAAATGGGAGAGAATGAATGATCCATGGGACAATCAAGGAGAAAGACTAGAAAATAAATGGTCTCCAAGATTTCTTACAAGTACCAAACCCTACACTTAGTAAGGCCAGCCCCTCACAGGAAGGGTTGCATAGAGATGAAGCTTCACTTCTAAAGCCAGGACACCTGAATCTCTACTTTTTTAGTGGATTTTCCTGCTGACACGGCTAACTGGATAAAAAAGAGACCTTAAATTCCCTCCCAAGATTGCTACATCAATTGCTACATCAATTTCTTTCCAAAGTGGAACGCTGTTATTTTTGTTCAGTCACCAAGTCGTGTCCAACTCTCTGTGACCCCATAAACTGCAGCACGCAGGCTTCCCTGTCCTTCATCATCTCCTAGAGTTTTCTCAAACTCCTGCCCATTGAGTTAGTGATGCCACCCAACCATCTCATCCTCTGTCACCCCTTTCTCCTCCTGCCTGCAATCTTTCTCAGCATCGGGGTCTTCGCCAATGAGTCGGCTCTTCACATCAAATGGCCCAAGATGGAGCTTCAGCTTCAGCATGAATCCTTCCAGTGAATATTCAGGGTTGATTCCTTTAGGATTGATTGCCTTGATCTCTTAGCCACCCAAGGGACTCTCGAGAGTCTTCTCCAACATCACAGTTCGAAAGCAAAGTTCTTTGGTGCTCTGCCTTCTTTTTTATAAATTTCACTTTTTTATTTTATTTCACTTCTTTATTCTTATTTCACTTCTTTATCTTTCTTTATCTTACTTTATTTCACTTTATTTTTTTATTTCGCTTTCTTTCTAAAGTGAAATAAATGAAACTAAAACACAACCACTGAAAGCAAAGAACAGTAACTGATCTAGATTCTGAGTTTCAGAACCCAGTGTTCAAACCCATTCATCCCCTGTCAGAATGACACTTATGGAGGAGGCTTAGAGATCTAGATAAGATCTTCCAGCTAAAAAACAGGAGAGCAGGTTTTGAAAGGATCATTGAGTTTCTGGCCTAGAGCAAGTCATTCTGGGAAAAAAAAAAAAAAAATCTGTCTCTCACACTGTTACCATGCTTTCAAAATCAGAACTTAAAGTTTATAATACAAAACAATACCTACTTGCAAAAAAAATTCATAGTAAAATAATTATAGATAATAACACAATACACACATACCCCTCAAATAGATGCCTACCTTTGCATTACAGGACTGAAGCTTTGGTGGCAAAAATTACTGCAGGTATACAGACAAATTCTTGATGTAAGGAAACTCAAACTTGATATTTTGTTTTTGAGATTAAGAAGGATTCACAACTGCCATACTTTAGAAGCACATTCATAAGCACTTTTCTCTTTTCCATTCAGCTACATGTCCTCAGAAGTTCTCTAGCACTACTTAGTACAATTTAAAATGTCTTGCTTCTACTTCATTCAGGCTTCCCCAGTGGCTCATAGGGTCTGTCCACAGTGCAGAAGACCTGGGACCGCTTCCCAGGTTGGAAAGATCCCCTGAAGAAGGAAATGGCAACCCACTCCAGTACTCTTGCCTGGAAAACATCATGGACAGAGGAGCCCGGTAGGTTATAGTCCATGGGATCGAAAAGAGTCACACACGACTGAGCAACTTCCCTTCTACTTCAATCTACCTTAAACAAAGGTTGTCTTTTTTTAATTTGTTTTACTTGCTTCAGAAGAAATTCTGTATTGAAACAAAGAACTTAATTCACAGTTATAAATTCATCTTTAATAACTAGTAAGGGCTTCCCTTATAGCTCAGTTGGTAAAGAATCTGCCTGCAATGCAGGAGACCCTGGTTCAATTCCTGGGTCAGGAAGATTCACTGGAGAAGGGCCACTCCAGTATTCATGGACTTCCCTGTGGCTCAGCTGGTAAAGAATTGGCCTTCAATGCAGGAGACCTAGGTTCGATCCCTGGGTTGGGACTGGAGAAAGGAAAGGTTGCCCACTCCAGTACTCTTGCCTGGAAAATCCCATGGATGGAGGAGCCCAGTAGGCTACAGTCCATGGGGTCATAAAGAGTTGGACACGACTGAGCAGCTTCACTTCACCCACTCAAGTATTCTGGCCTGGAGAAGTCCATGAGCAGTATAGTCCATGGGGTCACATAGTCCATGGGGTCACAAAGAGTCAGACATAATTGAGTGACTTTCACTTTAATAACTTTAAAAATAAATACTAATAAGATAAATTTTATTTTCTTTACTAGTATTTATGATTAAATACTAATTTCTTTATTTTCTTGGGCTCCAAAATTACTGCAGATGGTGACTGCAGTCATAAAATTAAAAGACGCTTGCTTCTTGGAAGAAAAGCTATGACCAACCTGGACAGCATATTAAAAAGCAGAGATATTATTTTGCCAACAAAAGTCCATACAGTCAAAGCTGTGGTTTTTCTGGTATTTGTGTATGGATGTGAGAGCTGGACCATAAAGAAGTCTGAGCTCTGAAGAATTGATGCTTTCAAACTGTGATGTTAGAGAAGACTCCTGAGAGTCCCTTGGCCTACAAGGAGATAAAACCAGTCAGTCTTAAAGGAAATCAACCCTGAATATTCATTAGAATATGAATTAGATGCTGAAGCTGAAGCTTCAATAATTTGACCACTTGACATGAGGAGTCAATTCAGCGGAAAAGACCCTGATGCTGGGAAAGGACATCATGAAGGCAGGAGAAGAGGATGATAGAGGACAAGACTGTCGGATGGCATCACCAACTCAGTGGACATGAGTTTGAGCAAACTCCGGGGGCATGGTGAAGGACAGGAAAGACTGGTGTGCTGTAGTTAATGGAGCTACAAAGAGTTAGACATGACTGAGTGACTGAACAACAACAATAAGAAAATTCAGTTTTTTAATGGAAAGTATCCATTAGCACAACTAAGTTTGTAACATGTTAAGAGTATCTTGCTTATTAACCTTACTGTCTCCCTTACTAAAAGCCTATCATTTTTTTAGTTATACTTTACTTTCTGCCTCAATTCTTAAGGGATATTCAAAATCTACCTTCCATTTTGACAGATTAATTTTGCTAACTTCCAACTTTTAGAGTTTCAGAAGTTTTCATTAAGGTGAAATATTATTAGAGTTTTGTTAAAATAATTTAGTCAGCATCTCTTTTTATTACTATAGGCTCAGTTTCCAAAAGGCCTCTAAATTATATCTGCAAAGTATGATAGCCTTCTCAACAGACAAAATTGCTTATTTTCTACATAATGGTGAATTTCAACCACAGTAATATGAGAACTTATCTGAGATTTTAGAAGAGTTTGCCAACTTATTAAATCCAAATGAATCTTTTTCTTATTATTCATGAGCTGATAGCTATGTAAAACCTTAGCTTGATGTCAAAGAGGAAGACTACTTAATTTATTCTTTTGTTTTACTTGCTCACTAATTCTAGACTAGCTCCCACACACAGACTAACTAGACCAGGATTTCCAAATGCAATGACTACCAGTGTCAGGAAAGTTGTGAATTTATGAGGAAAGGAGAACTACCCTGCACAGTAAGAGGATATGGCCCATTCGAGGCAGGCAAGTGCCACTCGGCATCAGCCAACTTTTTCTAGGAGAGACTATTGACCAGATGAAATCAGAGCTTTTGGTTCATCAAAAGAAGCCAGAAATTTGGATTTATGTTAATATATCCATTAGCAACAAATATTAAAAAAAAAAAACTCTTGAGAATTAAGTCACAAATAAAAAATGTTTGTGCCCCATATTTTGTTGGGGCATCCCAGCTACCATTTTGTTATTTCTAGAGTAGGAAATCCCTATGTGAAGTGAAATTCTATCTGCACCTGCTCCTTTAAAGGTATAAACCATAGTGTTTAAGTGTACTTACACTATCTGAAAGAAGAAATATTAATAATCACAGTTATAATTTTATAAAATCAGAAAAAAAGATTTAATCTAAAACTAACAGAAATGAAACACAAGCTGGCTCAGTTTTAATAATGGAGATGAAGGAGAGAGCCTGGTTAAGAGAACAGCGATGGGTTATAAGATGAGAAAGCCCACATGCAGATTAAACAATGGTCGGGGATTTTTTTTTTTTTTTGAATGCAATTAAACTAGGTGCACTTGAGGAGCTATGAAGTTCTAGAGGTTCTTCAACAGTCCCAGGAAATAGGGATGAGGCTGCAAAAGCGTTATCAATTTCTCAAAGTTGGAAGAGGCCAGCTCTGTTTTAAACAACTACTTCTATTGGCAAGTTGGTGTAATAAGCCCCTAATCAATCAATCAACTAAGTACAGTATATGGGGAAAGTTGCTAACTTTTCCTTTCATTTACCATATAATATTAAATGTTATGCAAAGCACTGAAACATTTAAGAATCATATTATTAAACTGCCATCAAATCTTGGCAACCAAGAAAGAATCAAAGCAAAAGAGGAATTGTAATAGAATAGCAGCTGGTCTTTTTTGCAAGCCAGTTTGTTTATGGGTGTTGGGTAGCAAGCTAGAAAGCTCTTAGAGGATTCAAAAGAGGGCCAAGTACTGAGGCAAGGGCACTGCCAGGTTCTAAATTTTATATCCCAAGTATCACGAGGCCAAAACACCTCACACGTCAATTAACTCTACTCTGACCACATTCACTGTTTGTTTCTTTTGATAATGTACAATGTTCTCATTCTCCTTCATTACCATAAGTTGGTTTGTACTATAGCTAATGGTCTACACTTGAACAACTGGAGGACACGAAATGGTCATGCTATTATCATTAACATATCTAGCAGGGTCCTGATAGAAAGTACCAGCTTCATAAAGTCTGATGTGATTTTAATGGATGGTGGTGTTTCCCTAGTGCTTCCTGGTAGCTCCTTCTTCTCTGGCTATACCCAATGAACATCTGGCTATCTGACTCTGCTGCCAGCTTTATCAAGAACAATCTCTCACTTCTCCCATCAGAATCTGCCATCCAGAAAGTCTTTACAAAGTTTGCTTTTCATAGTACCTTTATGCAAGCTCCAAATTTGTGTCTTGGTATTGAAAATGGTCTTCTCAAAAACTAGCTTTTTCTTAACATTTCACAAATTTTTCCTGATGCAAAATCCTCCCAATTTCTTATAAAACCTGAAGACTATCCTAATGTAGTCAATAACCTTCCTAAGACTTTATGATGATAAAGACTTGAACTCTGTCACTTCTGAAGCTCCTGGATTGCAAATTCCTATCTCTTCAAGATTACTACTTAATTCTCTCTTATGGCATTATTTGGTCCTTAATAGGTATTGACTCTTCTTTCTGGCAGTTCAAAGACACCTTCATCCTTATAGCAACAGACAAGGTTTAATTTCCTTTCTTTCTGATAGAATAGCTGCCAACAGAAATGGCGCTGCTGAAAGGTGAACCTGATTCAGTTCTCCATTTAGCTGGTGAATCCATGTGCTCAAGAGGGCATCCTGAATGTCTATCAGGGATCTCAGGAGAACACAGAATCTACCTAATTTGAACAGGCTTTTGACAAAAAGAGACCAGCGCTTCTCAAACTTTGGTGTGCATGTGAATTACCTGGGGATCTGGTTAAAGGCCCATTCTGAGTCAGGCATTTCTAAACACCACCCAGATGCTATTGCTCCTGCTGGTCTACACAGACACTATTCTGAGTACTAATGATCCACACAAGATGTCTTTTGAACTCCTCCTCTGACACTTTTTTCAGTTTTCCTTTTCTCCAAAGCATGCAGCCAATTGCTACATCTACTCTGGGCCACACTGCAACAACCCGCCCAAGCCTGCCTGGCAGGTACGGGCCCACTTCAGTTACTCGTTACTTTTTGTGTAATTCCTATAGAGACCTGTCCTCAGCAGGTTGCAACACTGCAAGAGAAAGCTAGTCGACTGACTCACATGAAATAGTCATAGCTGCTTTCTGAGCTATGCTTTATTTTATGAATCTCTACTTGGTCTAAGGGCAGTGAGAGGAAAATCCTAGAGCAAGGGTAAGGGCTTTCTCTGGACTCCTTAAATCTCAACCCATTGAAGCTACCTAAATTCACCTGTCCCAGTTGATTCACTTCTCTCTTGAATGTTATCACTATACTAGAAATCTCCTTTATCTGGCACCTCTCAAGTTCACCTGCCTAGAGTGACTCTGATTCTCCTTTTTTCCTCCTAACCCCCAGATGGAGATGCTGTGACAGCTAACTCAGGAACTGAGACTGTTAAAAATGTTGAAGTGATTCTGAAATGCTATCAGGCTTGGCAATATTACAGGGATGAATCAGACACAGAAATATGTTTAACTTTGAGTTGAAATGAGAATGTCTTTATCGAAATTCCATTAAACCTGGCACTTTTCAGAGAGTTCCCCGACAGGAACAAAACTCAAACACTGTCTGCAAGCCTGCCAAGTTCTCTGTATCTGAATAACCTTCAATTTAGGGCTGGCCTGTATCACTGACTTCAGAAAATTACCTGTCATTCCAGTTTTGCTTCTTGTGTAATTTGGGTTTTGTTATAGTCAAGTTCAAGTATCATTTACAACATAACATTAAGATTCCTTTATGGTCATTATGTTAACCTCCATAACCATACATGCCCCTGGATGGGAAAGTGAAGAGATTTTAAATTTGAAAATTTTTAAATATTGCATGATCAGCTGCTCATGTACCAACAAAGAAGAAGCACCAGCAAGAACCTTAGATGTATTTGTCCCTGAAAAATGTTTTTAAGCAGAGTCAAAGGTTGGGACATTGGTAAGCTGGATGAATGTGCCCTGTCTCTTTTATAGATTAGCCATCAATCGAAACAGAAAGGAGAGGTCAAGTCAACAAGAGGTGAACCATAACTTTAGGTGATGAAAAATAAGAGGATTACCAGAATGGGAATCAGAGACAGGAAGATATTTGTCTAGGATTTCCTCCATAACCCACAGCATGATTATGATCACACCTTTTATATTTGCTTCTTTAAACAAAGATTATCCCGACTNACAAGAGGTGAACCATAACATTAGGTGATGAAAAATAAGAGGATTACCAGAATGGGAATCAGAGACAGGAAGATATTTGTCTAGGATTTCCTCCATAACCCACAGCATGATTATGATCACACCTTTTATATTTGCTTCTTTAAACAAAGATTATCCCGACTGTCCTAATGATGATTTCAACAATTACTTAGAAAAGCACTGCCTTACTTTCCTAATTAGGCATTAGGCAAACAAAAACAGGATCTGATTTTACAGTATTGACAAAATGAACTCAGCCAACAACCCAGAGTCAACAGAGCAGAGTATTGACAGACACAGACCAAGAGCCTCCTCTCCTGAACCCTGAAAGGTACATTAAGCGTTTCTTAGCATTTCTTATTTTGGAGCTCACCATTTCCTTTGAGTACAAAAAAAGGTTAATGCTAAAAATCTGCCTGAAAGGGCATACACTGTGTAAGACAGAGCAATGTGAGCGACCTCCAGTAATTGGGAATATGTCTAAAGCTGAACAGTCTAAAAAGCTTGGTATGCTTAGGGCTTCCCTGGTGGTCCAGGGATTAAGACTTCACCTTTCAATGTAGCGGGGGAGGGATATGGGTTTGATCCTTGATCAGGGAGCTAAGATCCCACATGCCTTGCAACCAGAAAAAAAAGAAAAGGAAAGGAAAGAGAAGAGAAGCAATATTGTAACAAATTACATAAAGGCTTTTTTTAAAATGGTCCACCTTTTTTAAAAAAAATGCTGGTATGCTCAATCTGACAAAATTTCTGTCACCTATGTGACTTGGATTTATCAAGAAAACTCCCAGCTAACCTCTAGGCTCTAGCTTAGAAGGAATGAACAGGAAATCATTAGTTATGAAGCATGGAAAGCAAGCACGTGCTGGGAAGTTATATGAATCCAACTAACTCTCAAGATCCAGATTTAAAGCTAGAATCCTGGGATAGTCTCTTAATCCCTTCCACCAGCAGCCTGAGTAGGATATGAACAAAAGGAACAATGGAGCCAACACAGGTTGTAAATCTATTGTGACGGATTTCTCAGCAGCCTCAAAGGCTAGAGAGATAATTCAATGTAGAAGACTGGAAGTCTGCACCTTTTCCCACCTAGCAGCTGGAAAAAGTAATCCCAGAGTCAGCAGCAGCCTCTGCCTTCTGCTTTATGTGAATTGTCTGCAGGTGCTCACTTATCATGCTTAATAAGTATCTGTGAGGTGTCTGTCACGTGCAGGGTCTGGTCAGACAGAAAGAAACAGGTGTACAGCAAGGTCCTTTCCCTGTTACGCCCTAGTTTCCTTTATCTCTAACACCATTTGACCCCTTGGCCTCCTGAAAATCCTCAATGAGCATCTGTTAAAAAGGCACACAGATCAGAACTGAGAATGGGAACATTTCAATAGATTAAAGGACAGGAGCCAACAGATTCACTTATGAATTAAAAAGAAAAAAAATGGAAGAAAGAATCATACACAGAGGTCGGTTTAGTGAGTTTCGAAACTAATCAAGCTACCATCAGTATTATCTGGATTTTAAAGACTTGGCATTTTGAGAAATTGTCGTCTCTTAATTATATGATGCCAAAGCTTTCCTTTCTGAAAATTACTAATTCAGGAAGTGAAAGATGTTCTATATGTAATGAATGAAAATATGTACTTCTCCTTTAATTTTTCACTAACATGAAATCTGATTTCTTCTGTTTGGAAACACACTTACCAAAATGCAGTTTTATAAATATTACCCAAAACATATTACTTTCTGTCATTTCATCAGGCAGTGGGCCTAGAGTAAAATGACAGAAATATTTTATCTGCTTCGTTCAGCAAAGGCCATTATATACCCAAGGCAAGCAATTATTTGCCAGACTAAACTATTAAACTATCTTATGACTCAGAATCAATTGTCAACAGTAAAATGCAAAAATTTTAGAAAGTTTGATTGCATAAGACTAGCTCACAAATGAGAAGTTCAAAGTATATTTATTTAATAAATGTAATAAATATGTATGTTGATCACTAAAATATTAGAAGTAGATTAGGCTTTTAAGTATTTTCACTGCAAAACAGAAAAGCAGCTGTTGCTATTATATTTTGCTGTTCAAGGTCCTCTGTTAGTAAAGGAAAACAATTACCCAAGTATGATGGAAAGTCCTATCCTAGAACAAGTAAAGCCACGAGTTGAAAACCTTCTTCTGTTAGAAGTCACATAGCAAATATTTTAGGATTTGCAGGCCACATGGTCTCTGTTACAACTATCCAATTCTGCAGTTATACCATAAAAACAGCCATCTACGACACTTTGAAGAATGAACACGGCTGTGGGCCAATAAAACACTCAGTTTGACCCATAGAATATAGTTTGTTAACACCTGAGTAAAGCAAAACCCCAGGATAAAAACTGGATCCAACAATGTTGTCAAATTTTACCTAATAATTCTAGCATTTGGTATTTATTCCAATTGCATTTTCTAACTGTACTAAATTCATATTTCCACAAGTAGGTAGGAAATGAAAACTTCTGATTATATAATCAGGTTAACCTTCTTTTCAATGAGTAAGTATTCATTAAACTAGACTGTGTCACAGAATATTGTGCTACTAGACTATATAGAAAATTCCATGAAAAGAAAATAGTATTCAGCTAAACCATCATAATCAAAGCACCTTTCAGAATCTTAAAGTGGTGCTTAAATGTCAATATAAACAATCTTCATTATATAATATTGTCAAAATATAATCTCAAAATGGCAAATCATGGCTCTCAAGCAAACATAAACACACACTAAAGATTTTATTTAACTCATTATTTAATGAGAGAAATGGTTCAAAGACCATTTGAAAAAGTATGCGTAGGCAATTTAACAAGAAAATATTAGGATAAGATTACTGGTTTAGATTTAAAACTGGTTAATGACCAACAGCTGAGGTTACCTATTCCACTGGACAGAAATTATCTGCATATTACTTGACATAAATTTACAAGTTAACTTTTGTCCCACAGAATTATACAAGGCCCAGTTAATAAGAGCCCAGCACGAAACTGAAATACCCAGTAATCTCTTTTACCTATTTTCAAGTGTCAAGGACTTCCCTTGTGGCTCAGTTGGTAAAGAACCTGCTTGCAATGCAGGACACCTGGGTTTGATCCCTGGGTTGGGAAAATCCCCTGGAGAAGGGAAAGGCTACCCACTCCAGTATTCTGGCTTAGAGAATTCCATGGAGTGTATAGTCCATGGGGTCGCAAAGAGTTGGACATTACTGAGCGATTTTCACTTCACTTCCAAGTGTCAAATAGTTTTTCTGGCAATATTGGAGATTGGCTTATATCTGCTCTGCATGTATAAAATATCATGTATTAAATGATATGTATTTATGCATTAAATGTATTAAGTGTATTAAATGCATTCTATTTAATACATTAAAATGTATTAAATGCATTCTATGTATTACTTTGGTGTCTTATTTTTTGTTTTCCCACAAAAGTAGAAGATAGAATTAGGAAATAGGCGAGCTTCTCTGTGTCATAGCACAGTGAAGACTCAGAAAAATAATGACAACAACAAGCCTTTTCCCAAGTTGCTCTGCACTAAGCCATTGGTTGTGAGACGTGCATACCCGTGTCCTTGGGCTTTACTGTTCCCAGAGTCCACATTCACACAACCAACAATGGACAGCTGAATGGATGATGGTTCATTAGCACCAGGGAATAACTGCAGCTGTTGCCATCAATGCTGGAGAAACACTTTTTGGCATGAAAATATGTTCATAGTTCATTCATAGGTGAAAAAATTTAAGCTACTGAATGATGTGTACAGGCATGTCTTTCTGTGTGTGCATTTTCCTGACTTTTGCATTTTACATAGCTTCTAAAATTTAAGATTTTCTCTGTATTCCTTAAATGTGGTCTGTGCATAATGACTTTTTCCCAAAGTACAGTATGGCAAGGGGGAAAAAAAATCACTTTTACGGGGATGACACCTGACAAACACTACCTATGCCAGGTAGTCACGATCAGTATCACAATCAGGGATCATTCCTTCATTTTGACACAATGTACCCTAGATAAGATGTGATAAAAAGTCACTTTACCTTGGTGGTCTTTCTCCTACAAACTCACGGCCCCAGTCTATTCATGAGAAAAACTTCAGAGAAAATTCAAATTGAGAGACATTCTACAAAATCCCAGAACTATGCTATTTAAAAGTGTCAAGGTCATCAAAAAGAAGGAATGAGAAGCTATCATATCCCCAAGGAGTCTAAAGGAGACATGGAACTAAATATGGTATCCTGGTGAAAAACTGAGGCAATTTGAATGAAGAATGGACTGTCGTTAATAGTAACCTATCAAAATTTGTTCATTATTCACAATGAATGTATCACACTAGTATAAGATTTTCATAAAATAGGGGAAACTTGCATGTAGGACATATTAGAACCTTGTATTATTTCACAATTTTTTTCTATAAAGATATAAATGTTTTAAAATAAAAATTACATTCAACTTTTTTAAGATTTATGATTCTCTATTTTTTGCATCATTATTTTTTCACTTCCATCTCCTCGAAACCTTTCACCATGTTTCTCCTTCAAAAGTGAAGGCATATTCACTTTAAACAAGGAGGATATATTCTCTGCATTTATGTTTCTATATTTTCAAAGCTTCCATCTCAAGTCTCCAAGTCCCTTTTCTCAGAAAAAGAATACTTCTATATTCATCACACCACAATTTTCTGCAATATTTTCCTAATTGTTGCCTTTAAGACAATTCTCTGCACAAATATGAAAAACCATAACTTTGATATAAAGAGACTTAAAATTCTTCATATGGCTTGCATGATTTATTTCCTATCACATAAACTATCCTTTGTAATAATATTTTACTTTATGATATCAACTTGATGTCTAAGTTAAATCAATGCAGCTGTATTGGTAAGGAGAGAAATGGTAAAAATATTATATGTTCAGTTGAGTTCAGTTCAGTTGCTCAGTCATATCCGACTCTTCATGACCCCATGGACCGCAGCACTCCAGGCCTCCCTGTCCATCACGAACTCCTGGAGTCCACTCAAACCCATGTCGATTGAGTCGGTGATGCCATTCAACCATCTCATCCTCTGTTGTCCCCTTTTCCTCCTGCCCTCAATCTTTCTTACCAACAGGGTCTTTTCAAATAGTCAGCTCTTCACGTCAGGAGGCCAAAGTATTGGAGTTTCAGCTTCAACATCAGTTCTTCCAATGAATACCCAGGACTTATCTCCTTTAGGATGGACAGGTTGTATCTCCTTGCAGTCCAAGGAACTGTCAAGAGTCTTCTCCAACACAACAGTTCAAAACCATTAATTCTTCAGTACTCAGCTTTCTTTATAGTCCAACTCGCACATGAATACATGACCACTGGAAAAACCATAGCCTTGACTAGACAGACATTTGTTGGCAAAGTATTCTCTCTGCTTTTAACATGCTGTCTAGGTTGGTCATAACTTTCCTTCCAAGGAGTAAGCATCTTTTAATTTCATCACTGAAATCACTATCTGCAGTGAATTGGGACACCAGAAAACTAAAGTCTGACACTGTTTCCACTGTTTACCCATCTATTTCCCATGAAGTGATGGGACCAGATGCCATGATCTGCGTTTTCTGAATGTTGAGCTTGAAGCCAACTTTTTCACTCTCCTCTTTCACTTTCATCAAGAGGCTCTTTAGTTCTTCTTCACTTTCTGCCATAAGGGTGGTGTCATCTGCATATCTGAGGTTATTGATATTTCTCCCAGCAATTTTGATTCCAGCTTGTGCTTCCTCCGGCCCAGTGCTTCTCATGATGTACTCTGCATTTAAGTTAAATAAGCAGGGTGACAATATACAGCCTTGACGTACTCTTTTTCCTATTTGAAACCAGGATGTTGTCCCATGTCCGGTTCTAACTGTTGCTTCCTGACCTGCATACAGATTTCTCAAGAGGCAGGTCAAGTGGTCTGGTATTCCTATCTCTTTCAGAATTTTCCACAGGTTATTGTGATCGACACAGTCAAAGGCTTTGGCATAGTCAATAAAGCAGAAATAGATGTTTTTCTGGAACTCTCTTGCTTTTTCCATGATCCAGTGGATGTTGGCAATTTGATCTCTGGTTCCTCTGCTTTTTCTAAAACCAGCTTGAACATCTGGAAGTTCACGGTTCACATATTGTTGAAGCCTCGCTTGGAGAATTTAAACATGAATTTACTAGCGTGTGAGATGAATACAATTGTGCAGTAGTTTGAGCATTCTTTGGCATTGCCTTTCTTTGGGATTGCAATGAAAACTGACCTTTTCCAGTCCTGTGGCCACTGCTGAGTTTTCCAAATTTGCTGGCATATTGACTGCAGCACTTTCACAGCATCATCTTTCAGGATTTGAAATAGCTCAACTGGAATTCCATCACCTTCACTAGCTTTGTTCGTAGTGATGCTTCCTAAGGCCCACTTGACTTCACATTCCAGGATGTTTGGCTTTAGGTGAGTGATCACACCATCGTGATTATCTGGGTTGTGAGGATCTTTTTTGTACAGTTCTTCTGTGTATTCCTGCCATCTCTTTTTAATATCTTCTGCTTCTGTTAGGTCCCTAACATTTGTGTCCTTTATTGACCCACTTCAGTAATTCTTGCCTTGAGAACCCTATGAACAGTATGAAAAGGCAAAAGATAGGATACTAAAAGATGAACTCCCTAGGTCGGTAGGTGCCCAATATGCTACTGGAGATCAGTAGAGAAATAACTCGAGAAAGAATGAAGGAATGGAGCCAAAGCGAAAACAACACCCAATTGTGGATGGGCCTGGTGATAGAAGCAAGGTCCGAAGCTGTAAAGAGCAATATTGCATAGGAACCTGGAATGTCAGGTCCATGAGTCAAGGCAAATTGGAAGTGGTCAAACAAGAGATGACAAAAATGAACGTCAACATTTTAGGAATCAGCAAACTAAGATGGGCTGGAATGGGTGAATTTAACTAAGATGACTATTATATCTACTACTGCGGGCAGGAATTCCTTAGAAGAAATGGAGTAGCCATCATAGTCAACAAAAGAGTCCAAAATGCAGTACTTGGATGCAGTCTCAAAAATGACAGAATGATCTCTGTTCGTTTCCAAGGCAAACCATTCAATATCATGGTAATCCAAGTCTATGCCCCGACCAGTAATGCTGAAGAAGCTGAACAATCCTATGAAGACCTACAAGACCTTCTAGAACTAACACCCCCAAAAGATGTCCTTTTCATTATAGGGGACTGGAATGCAAAAGTAGGAAGTCAAGAAACACCTGGAGTAACAGGCAAATTTGGCCTTGGAATACAGAATGAAGCAGGGCAAAGGCTAATAGAGTTTTGCCAAGAGAACGCACTGGTCAGAGCAAACACCCTCTTCCAACAACAAAAGAGAA